>MUZC01004403.1:350468-390442 GCA_002072015.1 Radix auricularia | reverse complement strand
TATATATATATATATATATATATATATATCGGGCTGCGGAAATTACCTATTATTTTCTCGATTAATCGGTAAAAAAAATTATCGATTAAAATTATTTTATCAATAAAATAGTGATAAAATTTTGTTAAAGTTTTTTAAAAATGTTAGATTTATTAATAAATAATTAATAATTGTTTTTTACGTTCAAACTACTCCATTTAAAAAAACGGACTCTAGAGGTGTAAATTTTAAATTAACCTGTTTTATACGGATAATGAAATAAAATAAACATATTGTTTTTAACTAATTAAAAAGATTTTTTATTTAATTCATTGATATTATTTTGAACTGCTTGTAATTAAATATATCTGCTAACAATATTTTATTTTAAAAATAAATCACATTAAATACTTAAATTATGGGCACTTTTAAAATGCCTTCAGAGGGCACAAAACGTGAAGGAAAACAACTTAACAGAAAAAGTGATTATAAGGTCTTAAGAAAAAATCATACTTTTTGAACCACTTGGGATAAAAAGATGATTTTTATAATTTTGTTTATCATCAAACAATTTCTCTACAGCTGAATTACTTTTATGTTTTTAAAATTAATTAAAAATGTTAATCTTAGTCCCTAAACTTTAATGAGTTATTTAAATTACTTTCATTGCCAACTATGTTTTAAAAATATTACAATAAAAAGAAATTCAATTGTCTGTTGTTATTACTTACCTTGAAATGTTAAGTCATAAATCTTGATTTTTAACTTTAACAAAATTATCGATTAATTACTCGGTAAACGGCTATTTTTACAATTGTGACTCCAGCTACGGCTCCAGCAGGATTTAATTTCATAAATCAGGAAATTCATATAAGTAAATAAATGTGTATTTATATTTATTTATCTATTTTTTTAAAATCCATTGCCTTAACTACACTGACTTATTGACGCCTTTTTTCTAGCAAGGTTCACTAAGGTTGTCTGTTCGTTCATCTAGTCAACGAGGACCACAATAGTTATCCAATGGATTCTGGGACTAGTTTTGACTATTTGTGTGCAGATGGCTGACGAGGCCAATTCTGGCACCGAAGATTCGCGCACAAAAGGGACATGGGATAAGTGGGACGTCTCCAGGAGTGTTGACAGCAGGGGCCTTTCGGACTTGCATCTCCTTATCTGCAGCGGTGTTCCTGTTGGTCTTACATGTCCTGGCAACATCGTAGATGGATTGGCGCCAGGTGGATCAGTCCATTGCAGCTCTTTCTCACTTGTCTTGTTGATGGCAAACGCTTTCAGTGAGGCTTTAAATGTGTCTTTGAAGCGTTTCTTTCGTCCACCATGGAGCCGCCTGCGATGCTGGAGCTCGCAATATAAGAGTCTTGTTGGTAGTCTCACGTCTGGTATTCTGACTAGGTGTCTTGCCCAGCGAAGCTGTGACTGTAACAGGAGGGTGAAGATGCTGGAGAGACCTGCTTTGGTCCGTACAACTGTATCTGGAATTTCATCCAGCAACTTTATGCCGAGGATCTTCCTAAGGCTTGTTGTGTGAAAGTGGCTCAGCTTTTCAGCAAGGCGTTGGTACACAGTTCATGATTCGCATGCATAAAGCAGTGTCGGGAGCACCACTGCCCTGCATACTTTCACCTTGGTCTGGATGGTAATGCCTCTTCTGTTCCAGACATTCGGGAAAATCCTGCCAAAAGTGGAGCTGGCCCTGGCAATTCTGGCATTCACTTCGCCATCGATGGTGACATTTTAAGACAGAGTGCTGCTGCCCAGGAATGTGAAACATAATGAGTTTCTGGAAGTTGACATTAATGTTGGGTTCAACGTAAGGCTTTCAGGCGCGGGTTGATGTGTTATTTGTCAGACTAAACTTTGTGCAGGTGCCTGAGAATAAGTTAACACTACGTTTCATGTCATTCTCTGAGGCAGCATTGAGGGCACAATCATCAGCAAACAGCAGGTCCCTGATTGTGTCTGTCATGACCTTGGATTTTCCCAGGAAGCTCCGAAGGTTGAACAGTTTGCAATCTGTGCGGTACCTCAGTTTGACACGGAAGGCCTCTGACAGCATGGCATAAAACAAGAGGCTAAACAGTGTTGGCACCAGGGCACATCCCTTCTTGACTTGGGAGTGGTCAGATGACTCTCCTCTGTCCTGGACTCTGGCATGCATGTCTTCGTGGAATTGTTGCACCAAGGCAATAAATTTCTTTCGGAAACCGTACTTGGTCATGAGTTTCCACAGACTCTCTCAGCAAACTATGTCGAAAGCATTGGTCAGGTCAACATTGGTGGAGAAAATTTCGGAGTTCTCCTCCTGATATTTCTCTTGCAGCTCCCTGGCAGCAAAGACCATGTCAATTGCTCCTCGCTCTCTTCGGAAAACACACTGGCTTTCAGGCAGGAGTGCTTGGTCAAGATGGGCTTTGAGGCGATTGAGCAGAATTCTGGCAAGGACTTTTCCTGCCATAGAAAGCAGGGATATGCCCCTGTGGTTGTCACAAGCCAGTCTATTTCCCTTTTCCGTATAAAGATTTATGATGTAAGCATATTTCAATTCCTGTAGAATCATTTTTTTCTCCAATGTTAGGAGAAATATCAGGTGGAGCCCACCCCCTCCTTGTATGCCTCAGCTGGTACGGCGTCTGAAACAGCTGCTTTGTCACTGGAAAGAAGACAAATTGCTTTCTGAGTCTTGAGCAAGGTTGGTGGGTCATCCAGTAGTTTGTTCGTTTGCACTTGGGAGAGACGATTGATGGCTTTGTCGTTGATCGTCGAGGGGCGATTTAGGACGTTGTTGAAATGTTCAGCCCACCTCTCCAAGATCTATCCTTTGTCCCAGATGATAGTGTTGCAATCTTCGCTGAGAAGTTAGTTTGAGCCTGAGGATGTGGGGCCATACATTTCTTACAAGGCTTTGCAAAAGTTCTTATAGTCACTCCTGTCTGCATAGCCTTGGATCTCATAAACTTTGATGCTGATTCAATCGTCCCGCATTTGATGCAGTTTCTGCTGTACAGTGCTTCGTATGTCGTTGAGCGCTTCTCTCCATGAAGTGGACTTTGGGTTATTTAAATAAGCTTGGTAAAGGTGGCGTTAATTATCCAGGAACACTTGAATAATTCGCAATTATCATCAAAACAGTCCTTTTTTTCATGGTCTTGGGCCCAGGGTCTCTGTAGCGTGTAAATCAGCTCTCTAGGCGATGCCCAATCTGCCTCCCCGATCTGACATCCGGAGAGACGGATTTCAAACGCTCTTCCATAACAATCACAAAGGACTGCTTGCCGCTAGTGGTCTTCAGTTTGGCAACATTTAGCCGTTTCGGGGCCTTCTTACCTTGCGGGCGCTGTCTTGGCTGAATAAGAATGTTGAGTTTGAAGATGATCAGGTGGTGGTCTGTCCAGCATTTAGCGCCACACGTGGACTTAGTCACTCTTACATACTGCCTGTCCTTCTTTCTAACGATGTCAATAAGATGCCATTTCTTTGAGCGGGCCTGCATCCATGACGTCAGATTCCAGGTAGGGAGGTGGAAGATTATGTTGGTGATTAACAGTTCACATTCAGCGCAAGTCTAGAGCAAATGAACACCGTTGCTGTTACAGCGGCACACTTCATGGTGTCCAAGGACTCCTTCCCATTCAAAGTTGTTCTTGCCAACTCTTGCGTTGAAATAACCTAGCAAGATGATTTTTTCCGCCATTGGGGCGTCCGCAATAAGAGTGTGAAGTTCATCGTAAAACTTTGCCTTGACTTCGTGTGGGTTGGTCATGGTTGGGGCGTATGCACTGATCATAGTGATATGCTCATTTCCAGCCATCCGTGGTAGTTTCATGTTCATGAGCCTGTCATTCACTCTCTGGGGTAGACCAACCAGCTTTCCAACACGGGTTGTCCTAACCAAATCTACAATGCCTGCTTCACGCAGCTCCTTACTGGGTCTGTAAATCCAAAAGAATGTGTAACCGGAGCCTCTTTCACAGAGCTCACCTTCGCTCACGAGCCTCGTCTCGCGTAGGGCTTCGACAGTGATTTTATATCTGACGAGTTCTTTACCAATCAGGGCTTTTCTCCTCTGAGGTCTATTTGTATCGTCTCTGTTCAGGAGCGTGTGCACATTCCATGCACCCAATGTAAGAAGAACAGTCACCTATTTCTTTTTTGTGTTTCGACCGCTGGTATAGGGTCACCGCCCGTCGCGGTGAGCTGGCAAAGGAAATCTGGAGCAACCAATGTTTCGGGCACCTTTTCTAGCCCCTTCCTGATTCCATGGAGGTGAGCAGTTTATTCTTAAAGAGGACTGCTCAGTCACCCAGGGGCTACCGGACACCACCTCTGCTCCATGTCTGTGAAGAACGACCCAATGCATTTGACCGCCTGTGTGCAGGGTTGCGACTACGGCTCCCAGTCACCACAGGACTTGATGGTGAGTGATTGCATGGGATAGATGACACAAATGACTTGCGCGATGACTTTTATTTAACTGAGAATGAGTTGCGCAGTTCGTCGATCTCACTCTCTCGCCCGAAACCATCATGATCCAATGGCAGGACAGTTGAGTCGATTGGTGATGGAGACGGGTACATTGTATGGCCATGATGTCGTATGTGCCTAGTCATGCCCTTAGTGTTCCACCACACATTTCTGGGCTCGTCTTTTTTACCGTTGCCCATCTACTTCCTCCGCTCTGTCCATCGAGTCCAGTCTTCACGTGCAAAGGTAGACATGCCTAGATGAACGAGGTTTTGAGAACCGTCGGCTACCCTCACCAGGTTTAGCCAAACGGTCGAAGCTGTTGTCCGGGGTGTGGCCACTGTGAACGCTAATGTTTCTAGAACCCACTGTAGATAGCTGAGGGCCAAGGAGGAACCAAGGGTGGACGACCTACCCTAGGGAGTAAGACATGTCCCCCCAAATTAGGTACTACTCCTCCTTAGGCACCCCATACACTCCTCAATGAGGTTAATACACAGTTCAATATCCTGACAAGGAGCGTTCTTGTATTTGGTAGAAAGTTCTTTCAACATTATGCACTGTCCTCCACGACGTAAAGCAAAATAGCACTCAAGCCTTCTTTAGCAGGGTAGATCAAATTACTCTTATTTTCAACCATCATGACATCATAATTTTCACCAGCCAATAGTCCCGTGGTTCTTGCTTAATTGTGGTTTTAGCCATTTGTACATCGTCCACCAACTTTTGGTAATGATTTTAATTTTAAAAACGCTGTTTTTAGCAGCATTTACTCTTATTTTAGATAAATGATCGTAAAACCATCGTTGCATGACCAATTGGGTGATTTCTGTCTTAGCACCACATTCTCTTCCGACCTGGTTACACAGCAATACAAGAGGAAACGTTATTGGGAAAGGTGTGAGGAATCTCATACGGATGATATGAACTGAGGTCATTAGAAGAATTTTGGAAATATTGTCTGTGATTTGGTAGTTGAACCTCGTACAGGCTAAACGCTGTCTCACAACAACTTTCAGCATCCAACATTAGTGGCTTGACAAATAGCGTTGGTAAAGGCCAATAATATACTTTGCTGTACGAGAGATCGGCACTCTATAGAATGCCTAGGCGATGTATAAAATAGCAATTACTTCATACTTTGCCTGTCACTATCACGCATTCTATACATTGCTTAAGCATTCTATAAAATGCCTGAATTTCACGCTTTGTTGTAACATAACTATATAAATTAAGGTTAAGAGGCAATAAGCGTGTAATTGTTTGAGTATTTAAATGATTTTATTATTTTCCTTTCGTATAGACGAGTCATATATTTTACTTTTTATTTTTTTCTTTGTTCATTGTAATTTATTATTGGCGGCTGGGTAGTGAAGTCATTAGTGAGCTCGTCTCACATAATGAGGGGCGTGGGATCAATCCCAGTAATAACCACTATAAAAATGTTGAGTAATGACTAGACTGTCCATCTGCTGGTAATTTGCCGGGACAGTCCCTAAATTTTACCTCTGTCCTGGAATCCTGTCAGGGACGCAATTTGACCCGCATTTTGACCCGGAATTTAGAAATTTAAAAGTTTTGTATGGAAATTAAGTATTTTTATGAATAAAGTCAAAAGTGATCGTTAAAATTTAAATGTCATTCATACTTTTTAAAAACTTTTGTCAAGCACGTCGATCCAAATATAAACTAACAATTTGCAGAAATGGTTACAAGAAAAGCCTTCACCTTATAAGATTTGGGCAAATTTATTTATTCACTTTCGCACCAACACAGGACAACTGGTAAATTTTGAAAAACTAGTGCAATTGGCTTTCGCATTAGCAGAAACCTCCACTGAAGTTGAGCGCTTGTTTTCTTACATGAATCAGATTTGGACTGACCAAAGAGGCCAGCTGGGGGTCTCCACAGTTGATGCCTTCTTATCAATTTAATACAATTCAAACATGAATTGCAGCATTTTCTATGATTCCATCAAGAAGAATGACAAGTTCTTGAAAAAAAAACACTCAAGCGAAAAATATAATTTAAAATTTACAGTAGTATTCGAAAGGGTTACCTATTAAAAATATATTGAATTTAAAGTTTTAAAAAGAATTTTTTAAAAATTTAAAATTAATGAATGGCTATTTTATGATTGCTTTATGATTTAAGTGAGCTATTTAAAGAAATTTTTTAGGTTTTTTACTTATTTTTAATTTGTCCCGGAATTGAACAAAAATGTCCCGTATTTTTTCGAAAAACTTCTGGACAGTCTAGTAATGACTAACGTTAAGAAAGACTTCCGCTGACCTGGAGAGGGATGGGCGCCGCCAGTGTCCATTAAGCCCGAGAATGCTCAAATAGAAACATTAGAATCCCCAACAAACTCGAAAAAAAGAGGTTATGGGACTAAAAAAAATTTTTTAATGTAAAATTAATTATTGAGTGGTTCTCAATGTATTATATTACCAGCTAGTTCCTATTGAATTAAGTTGTTCTCAACCTATTAATGTATAATATGGATTGTGTTTATGCATATTATTAGTAGCAATATGTATATTTATTTTGAATTTTATTGGTTCTTTTTCGGTCCATTTTTTAAGTTACGACAAGTCGAGGTAAATCAAAACAAGTATCATTCAATTTTTATTTTTGGAAACATCTGTTTCAAACTATTCTTATAGCGTTTAAATACAAAGTGGTTGAGAGATATTTCTTAACACGTATTTACAAATAGCAAACTTTTTAAGTACAAGTTCAATCCATATAAATGATGTGCACTTAATTGAAGTACAAGACACATTTAAAAGACAAGTTAAACAATTTTTAATCAGTTTTAAATAGATACATAACATTAAGTCTTTTATGTACAGTTAATTTAAGTACAAGTTATATAAAGCAAAGTAAATTATATTCAAACAGTTGTAAATAGATATATATTATGAATTATTTTATTTACATATTAAAATGATCTGTGTCATCCAGTCGAGTCGTATGTCTATAGTGCTGTATGGTACATATGTCCTAGTGGTTTCACGTACTAAATGGCCAGTGGATATGTAGTAACCATGTCCGGGAGGACCTGTCTTCTAACATAAAAAATATAAAAGAGAATTCCTGTGTTGTTTGTATGTATAAAAAAGGGAACCATGTAATTTGAACCCATTGTTTTCCCCACCCCCTGCTTGCTGTGATGTGAGATCTGTCTTAAATCTGTCTTTGTCTAAGGTGTTGAGTTGTTTTGTGACCCCCTTTGTGCTTGTCATGTTTGAATCCCGTAACTATGGAAATACGTATTACAAAGGTAAACCATACCTTTCCCCTCATAATCTAATTTAAAAAGCCACGGATTTCTTTTTCATATAATTTCCAATCCCTACAAATCCCAACAATCTAATGGTACACCACCCTTGTCTCGTATACATTTTCAATTTGCGCAAGAAAAACTTCAGAGGGGAATCACTGGTCGTATACGTCATGAAATTCCTGTTTTTGATGGGGTCTAACACTTAATAACAGCGTTAGCTCAGTCTTGTTTCGTAAGTGCAAAATATATACTGTCCGTATCAATTTCATAGAGTAGAATATTGGTCCTATCTATGAACTTATTTAGAAAGTCATATTAAAACCTAGAATCATAAGTTTAGCGTACTGATAAAAAACGAAAACTATCTGGAGAGAAAATCCCACAAAATAGACTTTTTAAAAAATCTCTTTTTCGCGAAAGTCGTCACCCAAGTGGGTCAATTTTTAAAAATAGAGGATTATTTAAGATAGGACTACTAGCGTTACCACTACAATCAACGTGTTTCACCTTGTAAGTCAATGTCTTACCATAAACTGCGTTTCCTAACAATTTCATAGTCTCACTCTTTATTGCGAAAACGTCATCTATATAACCCAGTCTTCGCGCGTCATTGACTGCATCCAAAAAAGTTTTAAATTATGTCATAAGATTGTACTCAACAACCTGTTCAGTTTTGTTACCACTTAAACATGGGTCAAAAAAAATTTTAAAAATAGAGTAACTAATGCTTTTTTCCCAACTTAAACTTTCTATGCACTTAAGGCGTTCGCATGTCAATAGGTTGTTTTTACATAAGTACTCACGCATGAAAGGACCTATATAGTCTCGTAACACGTTAACGTTTTTGAAAATAGGTGTCATATGACTAAAACTTTATTTAAATCTATCGTGGAAGATAATCTGACATTCAAAGAATCCCAAACAGCATCGATTATATATTTTTCCTTCATGAGCAATCTTTTGTTATAATTAGGAGCTGTTTAATCCTTTGGAAGTGAAACGGTCTTCACGTTTTAAATTTTTAAATATATCTTTGTTTTCTTTCTTCATTTTTGCCACTCACAAATCCCGAATTTCAACAACTTTTACTTTAACGGTCTCGGTCAAAAATTATGTAATGGCAGTCGTTGTTTTAAACAATTATGTGTCAGTTTTGTTGTTAACGGTGTTTCTGTCCATATCTTAGCTTATCTTTTATGTTACAGACGCCCCTTCTGTACAAAAGATTATTGCGTCCTACGTATTTCTTTGGTTTGTGTTTAGTCCTGTATTCTTACTAGAGTTTTAAAACATGATAACGTGTTGGCTTTCCTGGTTTCTTCAGGCAACCCATTCCACGCCCGAATACCGGACGGAAAAAAGGAAACTTTTATGTGTTTGTTCTTTCATTTGGAATAAGAAAGGTTTTTTATCTTTATGTCTATCTGAGGGTTGTATTAAATTATCTCTGTGTTGTGTTTCTAAATTAGAATTAATTGCCTTATGTATAATTATAAATTTACTCTTGTTTTTCTATCCTCTAGTGTTTCAAGGTTTAATGATTTAACTAATGGTGTTACTCTTGTCAGTTTTGAATATTCCCCAGTAATGAATCTGGCAGCTCTTTTTGGATGTGTTCTAACTTATCAATATTTACTGTGGTGAATGGGTCCCATACAGAAGATGCATATTCTAGTATAGGTCTCAACAGGGTGAGGTAGCATTTTAGTTTTATATCTTTGTTACATTTGTAAAAGTTTCTTTTTATAAAGTCTAAGGTTTTGTTTGATTTTTAAATAACTTCATTGAATTGGGGATTCCAAGATAGTTTCTCATTTATTATGACTCCTAAGTAACTTTAGTTTGGGTAAGTTCTTTTCCATGAAAGAATTATTTTGAGTTTATTTGTTTCTTTTTCTTTGTTACTCTTTGCAGTTGACATTTTTCTGGGTGAAAGGACATACTACAGTTATTTTCCGATTTTATTAATTCATCTAAGTCTTTTTGTAAAATTTGCTATCTTGTTCCGACTTGATTGTTCTATAGATTATACAATCATCAGCAAATAACCTAACATTTGTTCCTGTTGAGATATTGTTGGATAAATCATTTATATTGTTAAGATCCTTGGTTATTCTTGATACTTGTCTTTATCTACTTTCACTCTATTTCTCTAATCTGCACACACTTGGCTAATTATTATACAATCACTAAACTCCAAGACAGAATGCACAAATAAATCATAATTAATTCTTTAACTATCTAACTAACACTCATCCCTAACTCAATTTGCGTTCCTAACTTTGGCCATATCCCTATCTCCGTCTGTCCTCCGTGTGTCCCTAACTCCCAATGTGTTCGTCTGTGCATCCCCTTTATACCCGTCCGTCTCCGCCCCTAAATTACCTGCGGTCAAGCTTGTTTGACTTAACCAATCTCTGGCGAGACTATCACACCCAGGACAGCTGGCCCATTTGTTACAGCTTGAGTAACACCCCATCACGACCCGTGGTCAGTAGTCGTCCATATCAAAGGATCCAAGGTTGGCATCAGTCGCCGTCCATATCAAAGGATCCAAGGTTGTGACTTTCTCTACGTCTTTGTCATCTTCTACTACGTTATCGCAATCACCAAAAAACGGTTGGAAGGCCCTTGACTCCTTGTTTTCAATGTCATCGATTATATAGTCACCACCAATATCTTCACCATCACTCTATACTGGCATTAATTCCCCAAATATTTGAAAAACGTCTTGAAACGACTTAACTGATCTCATTGAGATAGTCAATAACCCCACTTACCAGTTCTTGGAGGACATAAGTGGAAATAAAACATGGGGGGTCTTAAAAGTCTTTAACATTATAAACTACAGAACAAGTCAAAGGCACGTGCTTAGCTAAAATGTTGTTTACATTCCCAACAGTTGGTAGATCTGAGCTATCGAAAAAAAAACATTCAAACTCGATTGTGGCACGTTAGGGGTAAACAAAGTTTGTAACTAGACCTCTAAAGCCTTGAGCATGAATGTCCTGTTATATAGTACGGTGAGTGAGATACACCCCTCCCTTAAAACTATATATAGCCTCTAATCACCCTGTTCCACGTCTATTCCGGGCGATTCACATAACAAAATATATTTCCAGAGTTAGCTATACTTTTGACACGAGAAGGCGTGAGTGTAACTCCTATTATACTGTGACTTTTCTGGTTAGGCCTCCACCACTTATGTGTAGGCGTATACCTACAAGTATCATTAAGAACACTGAAGACTTTTGAAATTAATTAACTTTAATCCAACACAAAAGTATGTACACTTTATACATTGATATAATGCGTCTCGCTTTTCGCCATTCTTCTGTCCACCATTTTGTACACTCAACTGCCCAGCCTCTTTCTCACTTGTCACTTGCCCTCTCTCTCAATTACTAATATGCAAATTATCCAAATTATCACGTGACAGTGAGCAGCCCATCTATATCATTAATGTACATAAAATGATTCCTAAAAAGTATAAGATATAAAGTTTCCCTAGAACTAGTCTAACCAATAAGTTTTGGATATAAGATTTACTATTAAAGTCAAATATGTTTTATATTTATGCTAAAACACACTCCGAGGCCGGAATATCCACTAAAATTACACTCGGAGAATTAATGAGGGTGTTAAGAGCTGTAGCGTAGTTAAGGGGGGCGGTGGTGGCGGTCCGCCCCAGGCGGCACTCATCTAAAATGCGGCATTGGTGAACATTTGAAAAATAAAGCCCTTTCCGACGGCCGCAATTTTTCTTTTGAAGGTGGAAAACCAAGGTGAAACCAATTATTCTTCATTTCGAGTCTTAATTAACGGATAACATTTGTTTGATCACATAGTGATTGTTATAACTAACTCAAACCCGTTCAAAAATGAAAATTCTCTCAAAAAGGTATCGATTTGTTTGGAAAATTAAGCGCTATGTGTCACAAATGGCGCTTTTATAAGAAAACTTTACACAAAAAACATCATATCACTACCGGGCCGAATAATGTGTACTACTAATATCGCCACGACAGTTTTTGTGAGTTATTTTGACAGGCGCAGAATGATGCGCTAACTAGACGAGGGGATGTAGAGTGAGTAGAATATGAAAAAATAGATTATAAATAAATGTGGGTTTATATTGTGGTGTGTTCTAATCGCTTCCAATTTGACTCAGTAGATCAGTCTTACTTTACCGGGTATAGTCAATAATTCGTCAATGTCGTCAATATGTCACTGTCGTTTCAGTGCTCCTGTTAGAACATATTCAGCTGTTACAAAAAAGTTACACGTTTTTTCTCCCCTGCTACATGAGGCTGGTTCATGTCAGGAATCGGTGGCACTGTGGGAGCTCCAATAGCTTATAATGATCTTTGTCGTTGTGCATAGAATCGATTTGAACAGTCGTGGACACCATAAGGCAGACACTTTTAAGTTGTTTCAGGCATATTGTGGGCTTGAATAATATTTCTTCGATGAGGGACTGCCTTGAAATTGACCCACTAGAAGAGACACAAGTTTTCGTTTTTCCCGTAAACATTGGGCACTTGTCCTTTAAACGCTTCTACACAATTATTGATGTTTAGTCTGTTTAATGGGGCATTCATACTTCAAACACACGAAACATAATAAAAATTAAAAAATAAAAATAATAATTTTTTAAAAAAAAAATTTAATTGTCGTTTTCTCCAAGTATTTATAACGACGTAATTTCAACCATTGTTTTTTTTTTCTTTTTTTAATTTAAAAAAAATGACAATAAAATTTCGAACTTTATTCAAAATGATGTCTGTTACCACAATACGAGCAATTCATTTATGACTAAAATTGTTCTACAAAATGAGCTCATTTTCTTCAATTAAGACATTTTTTTTCTCCATGATCTCTTAGTTTATAACTAATCTCCTGTGTAATAAAAACCCATTTTCTTTTCGGTCATCGATATCGATGGAATCCTCAAACTCCTACAGCCAATCATTAAAATTAATCTCATTTACAAATTAAAAAAATTTTACGCTGACGCTCAAACCTAGTTAATTTGTTTGCAGTAGTTTTTCTAGACTTCATTTTTAGCTATGCGTTTTCAAAAATATTTCATTGTCTAAGTACAAATGTCACACGATATAAGAAAGGTATTTTTTAACATATAAATTAAGTTGTGAGTTGTTGTTTTTTATTAATTGAAAATTATAATTATAATTCTCAAATTATTGAGTGATTTTTACATGGAAAGATTAAATGAACTTCTAAGTTTTGTTAAATTAATTAAAAATTATAATTCTAGTTTAATAATTACTGAGTGAATTTTACGTGGAAGGCAATGGCCCAAGTCAACTATTTTTAATACAGAATTAAATATAAACACATAAATAATTAATTTCTATTTGCGTTGTAGTAATAACTAGGGCACAAACCGATATTCGGCATGCCGGATATCCGGACCAGATATTGAGATTTTTGCCACTATCCGGATTCGGCGAATATTTATCACTGATCTGAAGAGTTTCCAGATTTCAGTGAAAAAAGAAATATTTAAGATCACATTAAATTAATATTAATTATTGTATAAACAATTATATAATTTTTTTTAAATTAACCAATGAGTTGTACGCGTTGGGATTTATAGTCAAAAACGTTGTTTTTTACGGGTTATTTTTTGTAACTAAAATAAATAGTATATTGAAGTGACGCACATTTATAGCCGGTGGAAACGGTCGTTTTGAGGGGAGATACAACATGCCACCGAAAAGACGATGGAACATCTTTGTTCGGGCTTTGTTGCTTTTAATGACATAACATAAAAATAATACAAATAGTGCTTTTACCTTGTAATGGACATAACACACTGGAATTTAGAAAAATTCCACAGGCAGGAGATGAAAACTCGGCCACAAACACGTAGGACTTATCGACAATATCACCGTGCACCAATTCACTGGAGGTGTACACGAGCCACACTTGACTTTTAAAACGTCAACAGTGGATGAGCGAGTAATTATACAGAATTTAATATTTATCTATTATCGTATTTCGGTGTTACAGTCAGCCAAGCTATTGGTTACAGCTGTTGATTACAGCTCAACAAGTATGACTGACTTTCACATTCCCCGAAATAATCAATATAAGTACCATATGTAAGTTACTAGCAAATGGTTAAGGTGGACAGTGCGGGATGGGTCGGTGGTGGATTTTTCCTACTTTAAACCTTTGGTTCGTTATTTTTAATTTATTAAGTTACAGAACAAGTTTAAATTAGCACCACTAGTCGTTAGCAGTAATATATTTAGGACTGAGGTATAATTTTGGTGGTGGGGTGGTGGGTGACGCCACTGTGGTGGGTGACCATTTACCTTTCTTTCCAAAGGCCCGGAAATTAAGTATGTTAATTAGACGTATTATTTAGTGTACTTCCTTTTGACAGTTATAAGAACTTATTTATCCAAATTAGGATAATGATGTAATTTTTGTATTACTGTTACTATTAAAAAATTATATCATGAGACTGTTAATTAAATAATTCAGGGATAGGGCGCCCATGACCTGGGTTTTCTTGTGGTGTTGCGGGAAATACAAATATATATATATTTATATTTTTATATATATATATATATAATTTGCATCATTCCTTCTCGCAGGACGATGGTGCATCTTCGTTGGTCTAATATGCGATTCTTTCCTCGTGTGGCTGTGCAGTCCTATCCTTAAGTGACAGTCTTTGCCACAGCTTTTGCACACGAATTTTGTTATTCCCAATGTTTCGGTCTTTTCCCAAGCTCTTCTGTCTGTAGACTCCCCCATCCTTCGATCCTCGACTGCTATGACGTTTTTCTGTACTACTGTGCGCAACGTAGAATGGTCTTCTGCCTTATGCTACCAGTGGCTTGTGCATATTCTGGCTGCTTTCTTGTCCCTTTGCCAGACATCTTTAAATTGCTTACGTGGCGACCTGGATTCCTCTTTCCCGAAGCAAATTCACCATATAGAAGGCCCTTGAGGATTCGGCCAGGCCTCCTTGTCTTTACATGTACGAGCCATCTTAGACGTCTTTTATGAAGTATTAAGACAATGCTTTGAATATGACAGGAATCAGGATCACACTATTTGGCACTTTATCTTGCCATTTAATGCCAAGGATGCGACGCAGGCACATCGAATGAAGTTATTAAGTTTGCGCTCATGGAATGTAGAAGTGGTTCATGCCTCACTTCCGTATAGCCTACTGATAACGCAGGCTCGATAGACACACAGTTTTCTCCCTTAGTTTGATGTTTATTTAGTTTAACCATTCTGAAAGCTGCTTTACGAATTCTACTATGTATTTCGTCCTCAATGGACAGTGTATTGGAGACTTTGGACCCCAAGTACGTGAAGCTGTCCTAAAACTGGAATTTTTCATTGTCGATATTGATGGTAGGAGGAGAACGTGTGTCATGGGCCATGCTTTTGTCTTTTTCAAGCTTGTTTGTAGGCCAAATTTTTTGCAGGTTTTGTAGAAGCTTGACACGAGTTTTTGAAAACAAGTTTCTGTATGTGCTATCAGTGCCACATCATCCGCAAAGAGTAGCTCTCGTATTACGACATTTGACGTTTTGGTTTTTGCTCGGAGGCGGGCAGTGTTTGTAACCAGATTCCATCACAGCTATCCTTGAATGCGTAACGAGGCAGTACTAAGAAGAATATTTGGAACAGTGTAGAGAACAAAGCCTTTTTTTTTTCTTCCGCTGCTGATTGGAAAGTCTTCTGACGTAGATCAATCGAACTGCATTGTTCCGTGTATATTTTCATGGGTGTGTGGGACAGAAAATTTGTTTCAGATTTTGGAAAAGCCCGTTGCGACTGACTAAATCAAAGGCTTTCGCTAGATCCTCAAAGGAATAGTATATTGGCATCTGCTGCACTCTGCATTTATCCTTGAGCTTTCGTATGGAGAACACCATGTGTAGACCCACCAGCCCGGAATTGGCACTGAGATTCTGGATGAACTCAGGTGCCTAAACTCTTCAATCGCGTCAGTATGACTCAGGCAATTTTTTTCCTAATAGGAGTGAGGTGCAACGATAGTTATTGCAGTAACATCTATCACCCTTAAATAGTTTCACTACATTTGCATCTCTAGGTCATGTTGGATGTAGCCCTGTTCCCAGCAGAGAGTCAAAAGCTCGTGCAAAGTTTGTAGTAATGCTGTCTTGCCACCCTTAAGAACTTATCCACAACCTGGCAGTCAGTTGTTTTGCTAAGTTTTTCCTGTGTGGGCACGACAAGTTCTCCCATGGGCGGCATAGTGGGGATATTATCTAGAGCTGTGCAGGAGACTGCAGTAACTTTTGCATACAGTTCCAGAAAATGTTTTCCATTGTTTTAGCTGCGCTGCCTTTTCTTGGGTGATGGACTTGAATTTCTGTGGGACGAATTTCAGCGTCAATGGGGCAGTTGCTTTTTTGATATTTTCGTACATGGCTTAGCATTCCCCTTGTCTGCAACTGAATGTATGCTGGAGCAGAGGTTAAGGTAGTAAGTTTTGGCGCATTGAAGTGTGACTTTTTGGGCCTGTGACATGCTTCCCGAAACTACCCGAAAATAGATTGCCAGCACCAGGTATCGAATCCGTGACTAAATTTTGAGTATCGATACAACACTTTGATCACCACGCACCTAATCAGTGTATTGAGGTTAAAGGGCAATATGCGTGTAATTAATTTAAATTGTTTTTAAATTTATTTTTGTTATTTCCTTTTCTTATAGATGTGATAAAGAATATATTGTACTTTTTATTTTTCTATTTGTGCACGTATTTAATTATATAATTTGCGTTTTTCTTTCTAGTTATGTGGCTATCAGCCAATTTATATTTCATATGAATTTTGTGGATCGTTTCTGTAATATGGACCAATAAAGCACGTGTTGCTTAATCGTATATTCTTACATTAATGCATATGATATGTAGTAATTGTAAAATATATTAGCTTAGCCAATAAAGATACCCCAGAATGACTCTATATTAGATAATTAAATATGTTTAATAGATGTCATTGAAATATTCTTTTGGGTATAGCATAATTCTATTAAATTAATTTTAGGACAATCTCTAAACTTCATTTGCAACACACAAGATGATAATAAAACGTTGAACAGAAAATGTTACGTCTGGTTTGAGGAGAAATGTACTTGGGATGCTGCACAGGTATGTTATATTAATAAATAAAAATATTGCATGCTATGAACACTTTTTGAAAATGAACTATACTACGGCCTTATCGTTTCAATGAATTTCTATCGTTATTGTTATCTTTAAATTATTTGGTCTCAAGCATTGTGAAATAATCAAAGTGAATCGATCTTAATTCAAATTTACTGCAGATGTATTTCTTAAAACTGTTTTCTTTAAATAATAGGGATCACATAATTTGATTTTTTTAAAAAAAATATTGCCTGTTGTACAATCTAAAGAACATATATTTGGATTTCGAATACTAGGACTTGGACAAATATATTATTTTATAACTGCCTCACTTATCGCAATACTTTAGATATTATTAGAGAATTCTCCTTTTCTTCCGCCTGAAATATTTAATGTTTGTAAACATCATTTAAAATACTCAAATTGTAACTTACGGGTCTTGGGGCCAAAATGTAGTTTCTTCCTAGCTATATAGAAATATAAAATCATAAATTCTCATATTTCACTATTTCCCGTGAAACTTTGGGAAGTATTTGAGTCCTTTCCCCACGATAGTTACAGACAAAAAAAAAATAAACAATTAAACTATTACTTACTTGGGGCCAGGAGCCCATATGTAGCTTTTCACGTCTATGATTTAGATAAAATATGTTTAAACTTTTGATAAAACTTGGAATAAAATACTTGATGGCCTAAATTAAATCAGGGAATTAGCATTTTATTTTACATTATTTTACAAGCTGATGGCCCCATATCACTGTTTTGTAAAAGTTTAAGGAGTTTTAACCTTTTCATGTCACATATTTTTTTTTAATGTTGACAAACAAAGATATCCATCATGATCCATATTGAAAAAAACTGTTGCTTTGAATTTAACCTCTCACACCGATAGGGACCCCGGGCCCTTATTCAAGCTTTTAAGCCGTATAAATAGTATTTGATTCATCCAATGTCCATTAAAATTTGGGAAGTTTTCAAGTACGCTCCCACGAAGATTTGTGTAATTAAATTTTTTTAGAACACCACTCATTACGAGCTGGGGGTCGTGATGCCATTTTTACACATGCGATCATTGAAAGGTATTTTTAACATTTGCCACTAGCAGTGGCGTAGCTATGGAAGAGAGAAGACTCAAATTAAAAAATTCATCGGGCCCCAATTTTCCCGAAATATGTTAAGTCTCCAGGGGCCCCATAACCCTACATTTTTCTAGATACGCCACTGGCTATCAGGTATAATGGATTAAAAATAGGCCAAATTTGATAAATAGAAATAAAATTCTAAATAATAATGAACTCCTTACGAAAAAAAAATTTATAACATTTCCTTAACTTGTTAAGCTGTATTTCATATTAGAATTTTCAAAATTTAAATATAACTACAATTTTCTTCCTAATGAACTTTACTAAAATATTCAGGTCTTTGAACTAAGTGCATTATGTGCCCATTTTCCAGAGGGGCCTGTAATGTAATTATATTTCCCATTTGAATTTACCCGATCTCACCAAAAGTTATATCCATAATGAGCCAGATTAAAATCAACTTTGTTTTGTTTTTTTGAATTGGTATTACGCGGTTTTTCAACTGTAGCCGAAATCCTAATTTTCCGCTACAAAGCGGGGGCATTTAGCTAATAATAAATATAAATACATTTTATAATAATAAAAAGGAGGTAAGCTGACTATAATTAATGTCATTTATTTTAAGAAAAATCAAACAAATGATACATGTTTAATGTTTTTAAAAGTTTTTTGTTTTTTTTTAATTTTGAAAATGTATTTATCCCTATGGAGTTTTAATATTTATTTTAAAAGGTTGATTGATATACACTTCAGTAGTTTCAATAAAATATATACATCCAGATAAAATTATTTTTAAGATTTAAATCATTTAATTTTTACACGCAAAGAAAATATGGTCTGAGAACTTGGAGAAAGGGCACCTAGCTGAACCGACGACAAAAACGGAGAGACAAGTTGCCAATAATATTGTCTTTAAAGTCGGCGATAATGGTATGTAAAACATCTTAGTAAGCTCTGCTTAATTTTTAGGGGAATAAATTGTAAATACAAAAAAATAAGACATACATATATATTATATTATATGCGTGTGTATATGGGCTGGTAACGATTAATTTAAATGTATCGTTAACTTAAAAAATAGCGATTTTATTTCATGAATTAATCATTAAATCGATTAAAGGCAAACATCTAGAGGGAAGTAACAAAAACATGTATTTGACATTATTTTCTTTTATTGAGTTATTTCCCGGTACTCAAAAAAAACAAAAAAAAACTATTTTGTAAATTTTAGCTGCTATTGACGGTTGTACATCAATTATCAATTTATTTACTTTTTTTAATGAAAAAAATAAAATCTTAAATTTTAATCGCATTTTTATGAAATAATTTTTTAAAAATTGATATATAATTGATAAAAATTTTTAACGATTAAGTGAGAGATCGATAGGTTATTTCCGAAGCCCTACGACACTGCATCGTAGCACAATTGTAATACAATATTTGTAACCGCGTCTATGAGTTGGAAAAAAGAACTTAAAGGAAGGCAAAGGCTACATAACGCATTGCGCCAATAAACAAAATATAGATCTAAATGAACTATCTAAAATTTATTTTAAAAACAACAAAAGCAGTCGTTTTAAAATGATTTCAAGAAAATGTGCACACCATACTTAGACAATAAAAGATTATAGAAAGATGGTCGTATAAAACAAAGTATTGTTATAAAGTAAATTTACTGGACCAAAATAACTATTCCATTTGATGTATTCATAGTTGCTTTAACTGAGAAATTACATTTTAAAAATTACATTTGTCCTTATATTTTATGATTTACATTTACGGTACTTATTCAATGTGTATATTTTCAAAAAGGAATCATTTTTTGTTTGTTTTGTTTTGTTTTCTATTTCTGATAAGGCATCATACTTTGTAAATTATATTCAATACACACTCACACCAGATTTAGTTTCTGAAAAATAAAAAAAATTATATCCACATTTAAAAAAAGATTCAAATGTCTGTTAATAAACGCATCTGAAAAGAGATGCGAAACAAATAATGAACACGGCCTACGTTAATCCGACTACAAAGGAATGAACATAACATGTTATGTCGCAATAAATATTATTTGAGATTTTCAGTATCACTTTATTAAATTTATTCAAATTCTTTTAATACGTTAGGTAGTGAAAGTTTATAATGTATAGCGTATATAAAGCTTATGTAAACTTTGTTTAAAGTGTAAGATTATTTAACATAGGCCATCGCTTTCCACATTAAAAATAAACTCATTACATCTACGGTTTTAAATTAAATGTCGAGTTATGAATTACATTTTACGAAGTCGCTATTTCATTTCACACGTGTAAAATATTAATACAATGCATCGTGAAAAAAAAATAACATAAAATATTTTAAACGCATATCTAACAAATAAAGCCCAGTTGATGTTTGTATGCTTGTTTAGTGGTTTCCACTAAAAAGGGCAAACTGTCTTGTTGACATTTTTCCAAAATATCTCTACCACTGTCGTTATTATAAAAGCTCATTATATATTTACGACACTCTGCATTGTAAAAACATTTGTATTTTATACAATATTTGCAAGAGCGTCTATGAGATAGAGATAATATGGAACTACCCCTCTCAAAAGCAAAATCTACTTAAGTTAAAGCGCCAATAAATTAAATTGTAAATTTTATACATGAAATATTCTTTATAAAATACTTAAAAGAAACTAAATCATTTGCATTAAAAAGAATTCAAGAAAATGAACGCACCTTATTTTGACAATAAAAATAAATGGTTAAAAATAAAATTCTTTCTTTATATATATAGTCTGCTTATAACAAATGGATAAAAAAAATAACTCTACTTTTTTAACCTATATATAGTCGTTATGACAGGGAAATAATATTTGAATTTTTATAGATTTGTGTTTACATTTACGATTTAAATTTTTGGCTTTATGAAATTGGTTTAATTTAATTCATTAATTAATTAAATTCTTTTTTAGTTCATTCCATGTCCCCACAACAGATTGTGTTTCTATAAATAAAAAGATATTATATTACACTTTAAAAAAAAAAACCAAAACAAATCAACTGTCTGTTAATAAAAGGACTAAACACAAACCATAGAAATACGTCATACTCTACTGTACGGAAGGAGCGTCAGTAACATGTAAGATATGTCACAATGATAATAATTCATTTTAAGAATATCCTTTTTTTTTAAAAAAAAATTTAAGAATATCCTATTTTAATCCAACTACAAAGGAATGATCATAACATATTCAATTCGCAATAAAAATATTTAAGAATTTTCCGGAACATTTTATTCAGTGCTTTTTTTTCAAGGGGAACGCATGGGAACTGAGTTCCAATACCTTTCTTTGGCCAGATTCGTGTATATTTATATAAATAGTCTGCATTTTACTTACTGTCAGTTCTTTTTACAGTGGGGACTCACGGGAACGACGTAAATTACAGTTTACAAATAAACAAACCAAGTGACAAACGCTGTTATTCTACTAATATGATATCATATGCCTTAATTTCTATTCGAATGTTAAAGTTATGTCCTTTTATTGAATAGATTTTTTAAAAATGTCTTAATTGAAACCTTTATTCTTTATTATAAAATAATAATTTTTTTTGGAAAAAATTAATCAATCGAATTATTTGAATTGCCTTTTTTTAAAATGTATGCAAACTATTTCATTCATGGACGACATTAATCCAAACTTCTATATAGAAGAAGCGTCTATAAATGATAAGATAAGGATAAGGAACCCAAAGTGATCACACCTGTTTGAAAGGCAACACATTGAACCCTGCTTAAAATTATTTTTTTTTAATTAGTGATGTAGTGCTGGATTAAGTTAATGTTAAATGGAAAAAGAAAATGATGCTGTTTCCATATATATTAGTTTGGACTGTAACTCTTTATCTAGAATCGTGGTACAAAAAATAAGACCTAAATTGTAAAATAATACAACGAGAGTGGGGGCGCGGTGGTCAAAGTGTTAGTGCGCTGCGGCACCAAAAATTCTAAAAATAAATTTAATAATAAAATTAAATCTATTCATAAGACTTATGTACATAGCGGCATCTCCTGCGACGCCAATGGCAGCCAAGCTGCATCGTTCCCTTGGTTACACCATTGACGTGGAGAGGGGGGATATGCTGTATGGGCAGCAGCTAATTCTCCATAATTCCCGCCCAGGCTTGCATCATCTCTGAAGAGGACACTCCAGCGTCGCCGCAAGGTTTCGACAAAACACGGTAAGCAGCAGTTACCGGTTATAAGCCAAAGCTAAATTGACGTAGAGCTAGGCGCCAGGGGCTGCATCCGACGGTGGGAGAGACTACTGGACAGCTATAGCGCGCCTCAAACTGGACAGCCCCCAGTCAAAAAGGTGCTATCCCGTCATGGCCTGCCTTCTCCACTGGGTGCGTGTAGATTAGAGTACCACTCAACAAGTGGGCCACTAAGCCCTGCACCAAGAAATACAAAAAAGAAAAAGAAGACCCCAGCTCTTCCAATCGCTAGCTGGAAAGTGAGGACTTTGTGTCCCGGCATCACTGATGATCTGCTGTCTATAAACGACACACGGAAGGCAGGAATAATCGATACAGAACTTAAAAGACTAGAGATTGACATAGCATGCCTTCAGGAGAGCAGACTCCCACACAACGGTTCACTCTATGAGGCCAATTACACATTCTTCTGGCAAGGCAGACCAAAAGACGAACCTATAATGCATGGTGTGGGTTTCGCTGCTAAGAACACTCTTCTACCATCCATTGAACCCCTGTCATCAGGCACGGAGAGGATCCTCACTCAAAGAATCAGAACAACTGCAGGCCCAGCAAACTTTCTTAGTGTGTATGCCCCAACACTGTATTCAACTCCGGAAGAGAAGGACCAGTTCTATGGAGCGTTAGACCAGGCAATAGCAAGCATACACAAAGACGAGGCAATCTATCTCCTAGGAGATTTCAATGCCAGAGTGGGGAGCGACCACGAAGCCTGGCCCACCTGCCTTGGACTCTTTGGAAGAGGAAAGTTAAATTAAAATGGACAAAGGCTTCTGGAATTGTGCTGCTCACGAGGCTTGTGTGTGACCAACACTTTCTTTAAGTGCAAGGCTATACATCAAGTATCTCTGAGACACTCTCGATCCCACCAATGGCACCGGCTGGACCTCATTATCACCAGGCGTGCACATTTAGCTAGCATCCTACTCACTCGCAGCTATTACAGTGCCGACTGTGACACGGATCACTCCCTCGTCGCCAGCAAAGTACGAATATTGAGGAAAAACTCGTACCACACCAAGAAAAGGGAAGTCCACACATCAATACCTCCTGCATAAATTACCCGCGATAACGCAGCTGTTCATATACACAGATAGACAAGGTGAAGGAAAGTCTCTCAAAGATGTCCCCATGCGTCACCATTGACTCCAAATGGACGCATCTGAGAGACACAATCTATACATCCGCAATACAAGCCTTTGGCACAAAATCTCACAAAAACACTGACTGGTTTGATGAACATTGGGACGAGATGAAACCTGTCACTGAAGCAAAACGGAAAGCTCTTATGGCTTACAAGAAAAGGCCTACACCCGACAGTTTGCTTGCCTTAAAAACAGTCAAGTCACTTGCCCAAAAGGTTGCACGTAAATGTGTCAATACCTACTGGCTTAAGCTATGTTCCAGTATACAATCAGCAGCAGACATGGGCAATGCAAACGTCATGTACGAAAACATCAAAAAGGCAACTGGCCCCTTGACGTCAAAAGTTACTCCCCTAAAGTCCAAAAGTGGAGAAATTATTCAAGACCAGGCAGCACAGCTAAAACGGTGGGTTGAGCATTATCTGGAATTGTATTCAACAGTTACCCCAGTCTCCAGCACCGCTCTAGATCACATCCCAGATATGCCACTCATGGAAGAACTTGATATCGTGCCCACACAGGAAGAGCTGAGCAAAGCAATTGACAGCCTAGCTTGTTGAAAAGCGCCTGGGAATGATGGAATACCACCATAGGTTCTAATGAGTGGCAAGACAGCTCTACTCCAACCATTGCACGAGATTATGTACCTCTGCTGGGAACAGGGCTATATCCCCCAAGACCTAAAGGATGCAAATATAGTGACACTATATAAAAACAAATGTGATAGGAGTGGTTGCAGTAATTATCGCGGCATTTAACTCCTTAGTATTGTAGAAAAGACCTTTGCCCGCGTTATATTAACACGTTTACAGAGCCTAGCATGTCGTGTCTATCCAGAATCTCTGTGCGGTTTCCGGTCCGGTCGGTCTACCATAGACATGGTGTTCTCCATACGACAGCTCCAGTAAAAATGCAGAGAGCAGCAGATGCAACTATACATTGCCTTTGTGGACCTTACAAAAGCCTTCGACTTTGTCAGTCGCAACGGGCTATTCCAAATACTGGCAAAAATCGGCTATCTCCGCACCTACTTGCCATCATCAGACAGTTCCATGAAAATATGCTTTGCACAGTGCAGTTTGATGGAGCTAAGTCAGAGGCTTTCCCTGTCAGCAGCTGAGTTAAACAAGGTTGTGTACTCGCACCAACACTCTTCGAAATATTATTCTCTGTACTTCTTCGATACGCATTCAAGGATAGCAGTGAGGGAATCTGGTCACATACCAGAGCTGATGGAGGACTTTTCAACACTGCCCGCCTCCGAGCCAAGACCAAACCGACGGATGTCCTAATTCGTGAGCTACTATTTTCGGATGATGCGGCACTAACAGCACATACATAATCTGGTTTGCATGAACTCGTGTCAAGCTTCTCCAATGCCTGCAAAGAATTTTGTCTGCAAATCAGCTTGAAAAAGACAAACATCATGGCCCAAGACACTTGACCATCTCCTACCATAAATATCGATAATGAAAACTTGAGGTTGTGGACAGCTTCACCTACTTGGGATCCAAGGTCTCCAATACACTGTCCATTAAAGAAGAAATAAACAGCAGAATTGGCAAGGCATCTGCAACAATGACTAAACTAAATAAGCGGGTCTGGAAAACACCAAGCTAACGGAGAAAACCAAACTGTGCGTCTATCAAGCCTGTGTCATCAGTACACTACTATATGGGAGCGAGACATGGACCACTTATACATCACAAGAGCGCAAGCTTAACAGCTTCCATTTGAGATGCCTGCGTAGCATCCTTGGTATTAAATGGCAAGACAAAGTGCCTAAACTGAGGTCCTAACGCGTGCCAATACCAAAAGCATGTTTTTAATTCTTAGTGAAAGACGCCTGAGGTGGCTAGGACATGTCAAATGAATGAGCCCCGGGCGCATTCCGAAGGACTTTCTATATGGTGAGCTTGTTTAAGGAAAGAGGAAAACAGGTCGCCCACGCTTGCGATTTAAAGATATCTGTCAAAGGGACATGAAAGCAGCCAAAATACATACAAGTGACTGGGAGTGTAAGGCAGAAGACCGATCTACGTGGCGCTCAGTTGTCAAAGAGGGCGTCATTGTAGCCGAGGATCGAAGAATGGAGGAGGCTGCAGACAGAAGAGCTAGGAGAAAAGCCAAAACATTTGGAAGCACAGAACTTGTGTGTAAAAACTGTGGTAAAGACTGTCACTCAAGGATAGGACTGCACAGCCACTTGAGAAAATGCAACCCAGCACAACGTTGATGCACCATCGTCTCACGAGACGGAAGGATACCGACAACGAGAGTATTTTTTTTATTTTTAAAATGTCATGCTCCTTTCATTCATATATACCCGAGTATATTCTGATCAGGGGTTTAATCTGGCCTGTTACACCGGGTACCAGTTGACAGACCTACTGAGGATACACTAAAAGGTTAAGCACTTCACTTAAAATTTTAACACACATGTCGAACATCTTCTGCGGTTTTAAATATTGTCTCATAGATTAGCATCTGCAAAGCATTTTTAGCTCAATGTGTTATCTTAATGTTTAACTTAATATGCTATCAATAATTTGTGTTGTCATTGGCCTTAGGAACTACAGGTTTCCATTGGTCTAAAGACGTAGATAAAAAAATAGTAATATTTTAAATAGCAAATTCCAGAGTCTGTCGGTGTATATAGGTTTTTTAATGTTTTGCCAAATTTTGTATTGAAACTTAAACAAAAATATTACTAATTTCAACTTTTAAACATTTGTATGGACATTAAAAATAATTGGTTTTAAAGTTCTATTTTTTAAAAATATAAGTAAGTTAGTTAGTCAATCGCCAATTTAAACAAAATTTGTAGTTGCGTTTGTAAAATCTTTTACACTTTTTTCTGAATGACACAATTAAATTGCAAATATAGATACATCTTTCCAGGCTTGTCCATGGGAATGTTTTTTCCATGGGAAACGTCCCATGGGATGGAATGGGATGGGACATGCATAAATTGCCATGGGATGGGATAGGATGTGACAGAAAAATATGTCCCATGGACAAGCCTGCATTTTTCCTTAGCAAAGATCTCATCAACACGATTGAGAATATAATCAAATCTAAATGAACAATAAATGTATCTGGTCTATTTTTAAAAAAATGTATGATAATGTTTTAAACTGTTTTTTCAGTGTGTAATTAATGTGTCTTTCTTTGTGTGCCGTGTTGTTGTTTTTTTTTATTATTGTTAACATACTTTTGAAAAAGATTTATGTATTAAATAATGACATATTAAGTCAAATTGTAAACCATTTCAAAGATACATAATTTTAAAATGACTACTTGAGTTTTAATTTAACCCAACAGTAATGGTAAATATAATTGTTTTTATTTTTTAATTAAAAAAAAATTGTATTATAAATTTTTACTAATAAACATTTTAACATTAATTCACAGTTTGGACAGGAGCGAAGAGAATATCTGCACGCGATGATTTTCGTTGGAACGTATCCCAAATAATCCTGAGCAGCGATGACAGCTGGTGGGAGAGTAATTACCCTAGTAATGTCGTAAATAAAGATTGTACTGCTTTAAAAAGCACTGGCACAGAGGTTACAATTTTTAATTTAGACTGTAACAGGGAAAAACAGGCATTATGTCAAACAGGTAAATATATCTATTCAAATCAACGGCTAAGCCGTCACTGCCTAACTCAATCATTACTAATTTTCCAATTTGCCATGTAGTTAGAGGCATGAAAATTTAAGAAATAGTTGAGTGCACTCTCATTGTGGCAAAACTTATTGTAGTTCTTCCTTAAAGACGTAAAGACGAATAAATAGTATTTTCATCATCTAATGACACCAAAGCTTTAAAACATGTGGTGAGTACTCTCCCGCAATAGTATCTGGCATAATTTTTTTTTAAATATCACACATTATGGGCTTTGGGCCAATATTGTCATTTTTTTCACATGAGTTGCATTAAGTTTTTTAAACAGTTGTTACTGGATAAATTGATTGGTTATGTAGGGAATTTGATATAAAAAATTTGATGGCCTATATAAATATTCTATTAATTATTAAACTCCTAGCGTCTTTTGCATTAAAAAATATAGACACATATCTCCATCATGACCTAGATTGAAATCTTAATAAGCATTTTGAGATAAGCACATCTTGCGCCATTTTTTATACGGAACCTATGTTGCTGTTGAGCTTTCTCGTCCATCAGGGGCATCCACCGATCATCGTCGGCGTCTGCGTTTCCTCCAAGGGCATGGGTAATCTACGAGAGACATCCAGGCATCTTTATCCTGGGCAGCTTCTCCAGGACATTCCTGGATGGGCCACTTAATGTGATTTATTCCCTTTTGATATTACACGACCTTACACGATCAATTGATGTTTTGAAATTTACATATTAAAATGATTTTGCCCGGAAAACCTAAATATTATTTTGTTTCTAATAACAACTGAATGAATAATACTTTAGTCACTAGTTGAAATAAAACTTAAGTTTGTGATTCAGTAATATCCCGAAAAAGGTTCTTGCTAAAAAACGGATGCTTTTTGTAGTAGTTGTTGTTGTTGTTTGTTTGTTTGTTTTTTTTTTTCGTTATTTTGTTTTTGGTATTTTTTTAAATCAAACTTAGCACGTAAGATTTAAATTATTCAGATTTAGAACTAAATGAGAAACAAATGGTTTTTAAGCTCTTTAAAGAAAAAAATTAAGCAGGTTTATATTCGAAATCTATGGGCACACTGGTCGAAAATGTTCGCCATGGCAAACTTTCTTTTTAATTGCCCTCTCTTTACAAAATTTTGTAGACGGCTTCTCTACTCTAACCGTAACTAATAAAAGTACTTATTTTGGTGTTGTGATGTCAATGTTATTCGACATTTGTAACAATGTTCTTTGCTTCTAATGGGCTCGTCTTTCAGAAATTTGTTGAGTTGGTTAACGCTAACTGAACCCAAATAAAGCATAGATTTGCAAATATTCTCTAAAATGTAAAAATAAACAAGTAAATGTTGTGATAACTTAAAGGCATGCATATCTTAAGGATGGATTCAATTTAAAACAAACAGTTAAAATACACTAACCATAAATAACTACATACACACTTTTACATACATACGTTCGGATACGCGTTGAAACAGACTGGAAAACAGACAAACATACGTATACATATATAAATTAGGGCTGTTAACTTTTGAAAAATTACCGAATAATTAATCGATAATTTTCATTAAAGCTGAAATTAAAATGTATGACGTCGTTAAATTGAAAATTTCATAAAATGCCCATAACTTAAGTATTTAATTTTTAATAAAAAAATATTTTTAAAGAGATATATTTAAATATAAGTAGTACAATTAAATGTCAATGCATTTCAATTTTGTTATTGTTAATTAAGTAAAAACAATGTTTTTCATATCATTTGACGTAAAAAACTGCTTATTTTAAAATATTTATTTTTTTAAATGGAGAAGTTTGTACGTAAAAAAACTATTATTGATTAAAATAATTTATTATTTAATAATAAATCGAAGAAAGATATTAAAATACCCTTATTGATTTTAATCCCTATTTTATCGATTTAAATAATTTCAATAGATAAAAATTGTTACGATTAATCGAGAAGTTAATCGTTAATATATATTAGGGCTGCGGAAATTAACGATTTATTTCTCAATTAATCGGTAAATTTATCGATTAATTTTTTTTAATCGGTAAAATAGTGGTTAAAATTAAAGAAAATATTTTAACTCTTTTTTCGATTTAGTAACAAATAATTACTGATTAATAATTAATAATAGTTTGCTTTTTTTTTCCTAAAAACTTCTCCATTAGAAAAAAAAAAGATTTTGAAAGAGTTAGCTTTAAGATAAGCAGTTTTTATGACGAAAATTATATTTAAAATAAACATTTTTTAAACTTAATTAACAATAACAAATTTATAATTCATTGACATTAAATTGAACTACTTATATTTAAATATATTTCCTAAAAATATGCATTTTATGAAACTTCAGTGTAATGACGTCATACATTAAATTTTCAGCTTTAATCAAAATAATCGATTAATTATTCGGTAATTTTTCAAAAGGTAACGATTAAACTTAAATTAATCGATAACAGGCCATATATATATATATATATACCCACAAACACAGAAATGCTTAATTTTGATATAAATAAAAATGTTTATTTCATTCTATTTCTATTTCAGAGATTTCTAATCTTTGCCACAGTTCCTTACCTGATGCGTGTTCAGCGGCTTCCTACTGCTTTCAAGTTTACAACTGTAATTTAACGTGGCAGAATGCAACAGTAAGGTGGTACATTTTTTTAACACATACGAACATGCACGCAAACAAACACGCACTCATATGTATTAATGACCTCAAGACTACAGAAAACAAGTATCTTACAATACTGTATTTAACACAGTGGCACGGAGAACAAAAGTCATGACTGCAATGATTTGTTTTGGGTTTAAGTGTGTCCACTCAGCTATGAATAGTAATACAACACCAGTTAGAGAAACAATAAGAATATCATTCAACACTTTAAGCCTTGGCCTGTGAATGCTGCGTCACTTTCAAACAGATCGGCAGGATCTATGCAAGCAATAATGATAAGTATTTGAAAAATAATCCACAAACATTAAATTTAACTACACAAAGTACGTATCGGTATATTGAAATGTTAATTCCTTTGTATTTTTTAGCTATTTTGCCTACAGAAAAACTCTCACCTCGCAGAGGCTACAACAGCTGTGATCTTTAATACTTTGTCGATTTACCTGAAAGATTTTCAACAAGGTAAAAACCTTTTTGATAAATCTTTTATTTTGTTTTATATGAAGATTAGTATAAAATTGTTGTTTTTAATCAAATATTACTGACGGAATATTTTATATTATAAATTTTAAAAAATATCTTTAAAATAAATATTAAAAATGTTTATAAATTATTCTACGAACATTTCACTGTGAAAACGATTTTATACATGTTAAAAGAGATGCCAATAAATAATTCTTCTGTAAGAGATGAATTTTGGATATTTTATATAAAAAACTGTACTGCTTATTTATACTAATTGGCGGTTTCTGTCTACTGACTGTCTACTGTTTATCAATACATAATGTATCTTAGCCTACAAAGAATGATCTATCACTTATTCAGATACAAGTAGGCAGCAATTAGGAAGAAAACAACATCTTTGTAGTTAGAGACACTAATTCTTGAAAAGCAAGTTATCAGAAGGTTAAGTGGTCAGAGTCCCGGTTTTTAACTCAGGAAGTAATATGTAAAGGATTTTTTTTTTAAATTACGATGTTTTATATGTTAGAATCTTAGCAATGCAAATATAATTATAAGTTCACAAAAAAGCAAAAACGAAAAATCATGTCAAGAGAATATTATAAACGAAAGAACCCTGCCCCTACAGCTCAAGGACACATCCCAATCAATTAAAAATTTCATTTCCCGCTGTAATGTCCTTACAAACTAAAGTGGAAACTAATGTTTTTTATCGGTCAACATAGTTTAAAATTGTAAGAAGATGTAATTTACATAGCAATTTTAAGAAGCACTGATAGTGAAAACTCGTCCTGACAAGAAATGTAAGTCTTTTACCATGTGTTTAAGCGTACACAATTTTGCCTTGGATGCTTAGCTCCACTCATCAATGCTATTGTTTTAATCTCCCCAAAAACAAGCCACAGAGACTACCATTCGCATTAGGGCGTGTGCAAACCGTTTACACAAACTAGATTTTCATCAAAACTTATTTTAATCACTTAAAATATTATGTATTCATATTATTATAGATTTGACAAAATTTAGATTTTCACTGCTAATAAGCAAGTGCTTTTATTTCTTTATAAAGTTTGGATTGGTGCCGTTGAGAAGAGAGAAGGAGTCCTCACCTGGGCAACTAGTGGAGAAAAGGTTGTAGAGAATATATTTAAAAATTATGATGGCTCAGATCAGGGTGGTCATCTTGTGTGGTTAAATTCAAATAGTGATGCAAAACTACAAGGCAGACCCATTACCGAGACACATGGTTTTGTTTGCCAGAAGGGTAGGAATATTTTTAATGCTATGATTAAAATTAAACTTGGAAAAAATGTAAAAGTTTACGAAAAAAAAAGTGTAATAAGATTACATATAGATATATCTATATCTAATTTTTTTTTTTTCAAAAACGATAACATAATTGTTTTGTAATTTAGCTAACACGAAATGTTGAAATAAATAATTTAAAAATTTGCTGTAGAAAATAATTTAAATAATGTATATTTACTTGTTGCAAAGCTTCTGTTGATGATGATCCCCATTTCTACATGGCTACTCTCCCAACAAAGTCCTTTAGTCCCTCGCCTTCGGAATATGTTCGGGTTTTCTCTGGCATTCAATTCGTCGTTTACATAAAGTTTCAAGTTATGGTCAATTATGGTAGCGAAAAAGTTGTGGAAGAGCAAATTGTACCATTGGCCCCTAAGGGTGATGTGACTTTCAATTTAAGTTCTCTATTTTCTCAATTCCAACGAGGTAATTAAACTAGAATAAATGTTGTTGTTTTTTAAATTAAACAAACTTTTAATAATAGTTTTTAATTAACATGAACTTAAAGCTAAATATAACACATACAAACTTAGAATTTTCTACCTGTGATGATTATTAATGATTTTTAAATAGATTAGCTTCAATATGTTTATTATGCTTTCATAAACCTCTATTAAATTATAAGTATTATATAAATTATATTGATACTTATCTTACCTCTTTTCTTCTCCCATATACATTTCCTAGAAAACCCAAAGCGTTACGTCAAAATATACTCCAACCAACCGGTTTCTGTAACACTGTTTGTAATGAACACAGAAGGTCCAGAAGAAAACTCTACCGTCGTTATTCCAAGAGAACTTTACTACACCTATCGGGCTACTTACTTACTATTTTCAGTCATCGATGCACAAATAGGTATTTAAGGTCTCAGGCGATAATTTGCTGCAAGATAAAATCATTAGATTTTCATTTAACTGAATAGCAGTGACGTAGCGAGAGAAGGAAAAAGGGGCTAATGCCCTGGGCGGTACTTTTTCTGGGTGGCAATTTTATCGTAGTTAAGAAACATAAAAAAGGGAAATCATTGATGGAAATTTTCATCAAAATAACTTTAGTACCAAATAGGAAAATGATAAACGAATAAAGTACTTTTTCAAAGATATGTTAACCTTTCTTTTGCCAAAACATCAAAATCCACATTGAATATAAATTATTCTTACACTTAGGCTTATGTACTGGAAACCTAGAGTCTTAAGTATTATAAGAATGTGACACTAATCTGCTTAGAACTTAATTGATTCTTCGAATTTTACTGCTGCTCCTTTTGTAAAAGCAAAAATTACTATACACAATTTTGAAACGCACCAACCAGACGGCTAGGTGGCTAAAGTTGGGGTGGCAAATTCCTTATTGTTCATTATCTTCTAAAAATGAAAACATTTTATAAATTTAATAATCGTACAATTGTTTGCAAATTGGGGGAATCATAAATCGTTTGAAATGAATATACGAATAGCTAATAAAAAAATAACTAATAAAAATAATAAAATACGTTGCTGTAAAAGTAAACAAAACTATAGTCAACAAAATGCTGTTAGAATATTTGACATTTTAAAATTCTAACTAAAGAGAATATTGCTTTTCGAGGTCACAGAAATGAACATTTTTATGCAAATATAGGCAAAATTCTGGAACTAATAACATTTTACAATCAATTGCTTCCAGAACATAATGTAAAACGGGTAAATAACTTGTAACATAATATTCAAAAAGAGCTCATTGCAGGTTTAGGGGATACATTTGGCCAGCTATCATCTTTGTGGTACAAAAGAACAAATTTTATTATCTTATATATTAAACAGCTATCAAGATATAATATTACATAATGATCAAACAAGTTAAGTTTTGCCATGTATAAAAATTGAAAAATATACAGGAACTCAAAACAAAGACTCAAAGACATCAACGTTATGTCTAGTTTGTACTTTGCTCATGTCGCTCCTTAAATACCTAATTTCTTTACGTGCTAATTGAACTGAAACGAATTCTATTTTCGTATTCTAAAACGTTTACACTTGTTACTCAATCTTTTCCAATGTGGAGGTGATAACCTCTACACTACGAATCATATGTTTTTCTGTGAAGAAACAACACAAGTTAAAGCAAGAAGCATTGTTGCCATCCCCCGACTCACACATTTTAATTTCATCCCAATCCGCTTGCCAACTGTGATCTTTCGATCTCGGTGGGGGTCATTCGTTATGCTCATTTTCATATGGTCGTTTAAGTGAATTATATAAAGATGCTTGATTTTTTAAAAATGAATAAATTAATATATATATAAATATTAGGGCCGTTATCGATTAAAATAAATTAAATCCTTAACTTTTGAGAAATTAACGATTAATTAATCGATAATTTTGTTAAGCTAAAAATAAAGATGTATGACGTCATTAAACTGAAAATTTCAAGAGAAGTAATAAAAAGAGGCAATGGAATTTTTTTTAATTGAGTTATTCTTAAAACATATTTAGAAATAATAATGAGTTAAATAACGCATTAAAGTTTAGGCACTTGGATGAAAATTTCAAATTAATTTTAAAATATACAAGTAATACAGCTATATAGAAATTGTTTGATGATTAACAAAAACATAAAGATCATCTTTTTATCCCACGTGATAACAAGTTAAAAAAAGGGGGCGCCGTCGGCGCCAAGGCGCCCCGGCACAATCTAGTTTACATATAGGTATTTCAATATAATGTCAATGAATTTAAATTTTGTTATTGCTAATTAAAAACAATGTTGTTTTTTTTGTATTTTGTCCTTATAAAATAGGTTATTTTTAAGTCTACACTTTTAGAGTCTGTTTTTTAAATGTAGCAGTTTGTACTTTAAGAAAAAAAAAAACTATTAATAATTATAATTTTTTATTAATAAATCGGAGAAAAAAATAATTAAAAACAATTCTTAAATTTTAATCACTATTTTATCGATTAAAATAATTTTAATCGATATAAACATTTATCGATTAATCGAGAAAATAATCGGTAATTTCCGCAGCCCTAATATATATATCGTACATAATTTTATATTTAACTTGGTAATTGAAAGTGAATTTCGATAACACTATTATATTTTTTTAAACACACTTTTTTCTGAAGGATAACAAAACATTCAGATCCGCTTATTTTTTCATAAATATGTTTCACCGTTCTTCTTTACTATATTGAACTTACATCCTTATTTATTTTTTTAAATTTATTTATTTTAAACACTTTTTTCTGAAGGATAACAAAACACTCAGATCCGCTTATTTTTTCATAAAAATTTTTCACCGTTCTCCTTCCTATATTGAACTTACATCCTTATTTATTTTTTTTTTAAATTTCTACTGGTGTTAATTTTTTTTTCTACATTAAAAGAAAATTAGCATAAATGAACGTGAAAGTAAATTGAATTAAATATTGATATATTGAATGCATAGCGCTTTTGTTTTTGATCTCCCATTAGATCTATTTACATTAAGGCGCAGTTTAGTTTTTAAATTGTTATAAATAAAAAACTACTAATTTGTTGTATATTTGCTTTTTTTTTTCAGAATATGATTTGAAGAACCAAACTAATAAAAGCACAGATATTACGACAATGGCATCTCTGGCGCAAAGTTCTATAAACAATTTAACAAACGAAAGAATTCAAGAGATTATAAAAGAGTTACAGCTGAATATAAAAACAAATCTTTATATCGTAAGTAAAAATTTGTCGGTGTATAAAAGGACTAAGGAATGTGCGGTCGACCAGAGACCATCGTCTAAGATATTTGGGAGTGTTGCTGCAATTATAACAATAACAGTTGTCTTTTTAGTTCTTGTTTTGGGTGAATTAATAAAATTATTCGAAAGCTTGCAAGAAAGATTTAAGAAGAAAACTAACAAGAAAAACATAACTCCTCAGATTTCTTCCATTACGTAAATGCAAGTTGTCACAAGTCCAAGACTTGTTTACAATAAATCGATTAAAATTATACAAACAAGTGATATGATCTCTTACAAGCGAGTTAGGGGCCGTCCATAAATGACGTCACGCGATTTTGGCCGATTTATTACCCCCTCCCCCCCTACGTCACGCGTCGTCACAAAATCGTCGACCCCCCCCTCAAAAAGTACGTCACAAAACTTTGACCCCCCCCCCCTAAAAAAAATATATATTCAATTTGAAAATAAGACTGTTTCAAAACATTTTTTTTTGTATTTAAGTATTTATTTAGTGTAGGTCTACATTGTATAATAGTAACATGAGTGCAGCTATGTAAAAGATTAAATTAAATAAATTGTAAGCCAGTGATTCTCAAACTTTTTCGTATCAGACGACCTGCAAGAATTTTTCCATTTCACCAGGTACCACTGCATTCTTTTCCCGTTTTGACATGATTTTTCCTGTACTTATTTGATAGCATAATGAGTCCCTACACAGCTAAAAGCCCTATAAGATTAAGTATGAATTCGGATTGTTTTATATATTACATTTTTTTAAAAAAATGTTTAGTTGCCATGGCATAGCAAGACAGCTAACAAGCAATGCAGCGGTAATGTCAAAAACCATTGATGTGATTAACCTTCGTGATTAAGCTCGCGAATGTGACTAATGATATTACAAGAATCATTGCATTGTTTATAGACCTAGAATATATAGATACAAGACAATTCCTCAAATGAGAAAGAAATAGAGTGGTTACAAAAACAGTATTCAAGGAAAGATGAAGAATTAGAGAAGAAAGAAAAAGAAATAAGGTTTCTTAAAAACCGTGCTGTCGAAAATAAGAAAGAAATAGATGGGTTAAACTGTGAATTAGCAGACAAACTTAGCCTCGTGGATAGATTAAAAATATCATTGTTGGACAAAGACAAGGAAAACACGGGACAGAAAATGACACTAAATTATTTACAAGCAAAATTGGATAGGGTTCAATATAGACTTACCAAGGTGGAAAGGGAAGCCGAGAAATACAAAACAGAGCTGAAGGAAGTTAAAGATGAATTAATAATGTTAATCGTCGAAAAGCACAGCCTGTTAGCTCAAGCTAATAAAGAAAAAGCTAACTTGCTCAAAATAACTAATGACAAAGATGAGTTATTAGAAAAATTAAAGAGTGACCACAAAACAAAATTAGATGAAAATGAAGTCGAGGTAGTAAGCATAAAATTGAAAATTGACTCAATGGAGAAAGATTTGTCTAGTTTCATAGATATAGTCAAGATTAAAGATGAAAAACTGATAGAAAGTGATACAAATATAATTATTGCGAACACAAAAACAGCAGATCTGAGAAAAACCTTGGCTCAAAGGGATTTACTAGATTTACTAGAGCAATTGAAGACGGAGCACAAAATAAAGCTAAATGAAGCTGAATTGAAGTACATGAATTTGAACATGAAAAATACTGAACTGGAAAAAGAATATTCTAGCCTGATAAAGAGTGAAGACGTAGAGCTAGCAGAGATGGAGTTAAACTTAATGATTGCAAAACAAAATAAAACAAGGCTGAATAAGACACTGACTGATACAGATGGAATTGTAGAAAAATTACAAAAGGAGCTAGAAGGAATAAAGATAGAGAATGAAAATATTAAAGAAAGAATGACTCAGAAAGAAGAAGAGAATAAGGCGTTAACAATAAAGGTAGCACATAACAAAGAAGACATATTAGAATTATGGAGAATCATAAGGGAAAAAGAAGAGAGAATGTCTAACTTGATGATGAGATTTACAGATAATGATACAGATATGACAGCTGGTGTGCAGAAACGGTCCAAAAGGTCTCAACTACTACTTGAGAAGGAACAATTTATGGCTCAAAATCATCAGGCGTATAAGGAAGAAAGTATTGACCCGGTGGTCGGACACTTCGACCCCGGACGATTCGACGCCGGAGGGTTCGACCCTGCCAGTTCGACGCCAGGACGTTTCGACGCCAGGTCGTTTCGACCCCGGTCGGTTCGACCCCGGCCGGTTCGACCCCGGACGATTCGACCCCGGTCGATTCGACCCCGGACACTTCGACCCCAGGACGTTTCGACCCTAGGGTGTTTCCGCCGGACGATTCGACGCCGGACGGTTCGACCCTGCCAGTTCGACGCCAGGACGTTTCGACGCCAGGTCGTTTCGACCCCGGTCGGTTCGACCCCGGACGGTTCGACCCCGGACGATTCGATCCCGGTCGATTCGACCCCGGACACTTCGACCCCAGGACGTTTTGACCCTAGGGTGTTTCGACCCCGGACGATTCGACCCCTTTCTCTTTAAGGCGTGAAATGTTTTGGTTTTTAAAATTCCATTTTTAATTCTTTTTTTAATTAAAAAATAATTAGTTTAAGTTTAATATTATCTCTTTAAAAATAAAAACATTATGAAATAGTAATTTTTAACGTTTATTTAAAGATAGTATGATTGAACAAATAATAAAGTTTTATATTAATATCTCTTAGAAATTAAAAATAGAATGAGATGCTATTTTTAATTAGTAATATAAAATAGTACAATATATAAAATAAAATAGTCTAATTTATATTAATAGCTCTTAAAAATTAAAAATAGAATGAGATATTTTTAATAATTAAAAATAGTACAATATATAAAAGTCTAATATATATTNTACACTTACAAAAAGTTGACATACATTGTGAATTCATGATTGTGATAAATGCGCCATTCCTCTCAGGTAGGTCAAGGCGTTGATGCGTGTGTATGTTTGCAATGATCGTTCGACACGTTTCTGCAGTTCACAATAACGTTTGCGCCTAGGCTGCTGTGTTCCAGTAACAGCTTGTAATAGAACTGACTTGTTCGAATTGCAGTCCTTCAAAATTCCATCCATAAACTTCCACATTGTTGGATGTTGACAGCTGAAAAGGGATTGCAAGCCATGATGCCATCCCTCACAGATGTTGTTTGTTCTAGCAAGTCCACTAGCCGCATCACTTCTTTTATTCCATGTTGGAATGCTAAACATAGATGGCCCATACTGTTCCGCCCTTCCTCGCACACGGCGTCCACGGATGTATGTGTGCTCAAAGTATGTTATTAATTCTTCCATGCGTTCGATTCGAGGCATGCCATCGACTAGCTCATCAAAAATGTCTGCAACATCTTCTTCAGGAACAAAAGCAAGAGCTGATAGGCATCTTACGAATTCACACAATGTTACATCAGTTTCATAAGCAGCTTTCATCCCCAGCTCTTGTATTTTCCTAAGAACACTTTGCGTCAGATGAAAATAGCAGCCAGTTATTCTTGCTTGAGGAAAAGCACCTCGTAGAGCATTCATTGCTGTCATTTCAAAATCTGTGAGAATGACCTCAGGTTCTGCTTGTGGCATAAAATTTCTCAAGATGGTCATCAATCTATGAAAAGTAGCCTGTGTCTTATCAGGCAATAAACAGTAAAGAGCAGCTGGGTTCACGCCCTTTACAAAGACAAAGTGAAAGGTATATAGCTGATAAAATATCGTTGGCACAACTTTAAATGTGCCATCACATAGCCACAGCTTGGAGCGCATCATTGCGTCTAATACCACACGATCACCCATAACAATAATCCTTGAATTGCATGAAACAGAACGTGAATCATAGAGAACTAAGTGACTAAACATTTCTGGTATTTCAAAGTTAGTATCACGGGGTATTGGTGGTAATATCAGACCACCATCTCTTTCACTTGAAATGTTTGTTCTGTAACGCCTCAGCGCACGATTGATTGTGTTCTTTTTCGGAAGTGCCATCATCACATGATCAGGTAAGTTGGAAGTCACAACACCTTGACTGGTTGACAGTCGTGCAAGGGTTTCATTCATTAGTTATTTCATTTCCCCTACAGCTTTACGAGCCATTGACCTAGACAGATTTCCTTTATGAGTATGATCGTCAAATGTGTGTAAAACCTTGTCATTCAGCGTCTTTACTCTGGCTCGACACTTCAATGACGTAAACTTGCAACACCTCCAATGTATTTCATTTTTTTTTGGTTTTTCTTATCAAACCAGTATTCATAGTTAGCAAGAATTAAGGATTTTCTCCCTCGTTTCGTCAATCCATATTCCAAAGTATTTTCCATTTTCACACACGTAAATTTCTGAAAAACTGATGTTCAGCAACAAATGTTGAGGAACTAATGTTGAGCAACTATGTTCCTCTTTTATAGTACCCCTAAATGCGATGGTAAAAAAGTTCTTCCAAGCCTATCCAACTCCACCCTCCCCCATCCTATGTAATCGGACAATAAAAGGGCCATGTGGTCAGAAAAAGGTATGTACATTCTAATCCGCCACACGATTTACCTTTCCCATAACTCTCGCCAGCACACAATGTCCTGTGGTCGCCACTTAGTCTGGTCTTCGCAACATACTGCTATGTGCCGGCCAACTTACAGTCCCTGGTCTCGGTAGACTTCTCTTGATCTCTCCACCCCAATCAAAGTCACGATGTAATCGGACAATAAAAATGGCTTGTGGTCAGAGGGTTCTATG
>MUZC01004403.1:304384-349618 GCA_002072015.1 Radix auricularia | reverse complement strand
GCAAAAATAAAATAAAGACAAAGATTTTTTTAAAATAAAAATTTCACGCCTTTAAAAGGAAAGGATCGAATCGTCCGGGGTTGAAACACCCTACTGTTTTAATATATATTAGACTTTTATATATTGTACTATTTTAAATTAATTATTAAAAATATCTCATTATATTTTTTAATTTTTAAGAGCTATTAATATAAATTAGACTATTTTATTTTATACATTGTACTATTTTTAATTATTAAAAATAACATATCATTCTATTTTTAATTTTTAAGACATATTAATATAAAACTATATTATTTGTTCAATCATACTATCATTTTAAAAAACCGTTAAACATAACTATTTCCTACTGTTTTTATTTATAAAGAGATAATATTAAACTTCAACTATTTATTTTTAATTACAAAAGAATTAAAAATGAATTTTTAAAAACCAAAACATTTCACGCCTTAAAGAGAAAGGGGTCGAATCGTCCGGGGTCGAAACACCCTAGGGTCGAAACGTCCTGGGGTCGAAGTGTCCGGGGTCGAATCGACCGGGGTCGAATCGTCCGGGGTAGAACCGTCCGGGGTCGAACCGACCGGGGTCGAAATGACCTGGCGTCGAAACGTCCTGGCGTCTAACTGGCAGGGTCGAACCGTCCGGCGTCGAATCGTCCGGGTTCGAAGTGTCCGTAATTCTATTGACCCATATAGTAAAGATGAGTATCATTGGGTTATAGGAGCCTGGCAGACAAACGTAGACGAAAATCAGAGGGTTTCAGATGAATTGGATGTTATTGAGGAAATGGCCGAGCCGATTAAAACCACAGAGGTGGAGAAACCTACAAATTTTGAATGTGATGAATACAGAGATAGACATGCCACGCAGGGTGCGGAAATGGTGATAGTCCTTAATGAGAATAATAATGAAACTAATAACTGCTGCAGTGGGTTCACAATGCAATGTATGTGTTCAAAGTAACATTGTTTTGTACGGCAAGACAAAGGTGACGCTTATGACTTCCATAAAAACACCAAGACAAATACAGAGCTATAATACACATGGACAGGGACAGTGACAATGACAATGTGCGGTCAAGACTGGCCAGAAATCAAAAGACCTTGACCGACAACTCACAGGACAGGTTTACGCGAAAAAGAGAGGACAGTCTTGCTTTTTCGTTACGCCTAATGAGTTTATTAATCTTTGGGGTCCTCAAGGAAATATTGCGCCGGGTAGGGGCAGATGGCTGGTACGCCGAGTTATTAAAAGACATACACATGAAATGTCAAAAGTTTAATAGAGGTCAGGGTTATATTGACACCAGTTGCAGCATATTTTTTGCCATGTGGGAAGGGCCGCGTAGGCCTGCACTAGGATACATCAACCTGTATAATGGAAACAAGGGTCGATTTTTGTTTAAGATTTTTGACAAAAGATATATACCACCATCAAGACCAATGGCTTTTATTTTTAAGGTAATTTTTGGGTTCAAATTTTGGAGTCTAGGTGATTTCGTGCCATTATTTGATAGGTGTTGTGATAATTTTGAGGTTCATGTCTAGTGTTACTAGCAAATTTAAATTATATGTACTAAAGATGTGTTTTTTATGTCATGACAATTTTTTTGATGATGTAAACAATTTTGTACCTGGAGACCTCAGAAAATTTTTGTAAAGAAGATGTAATTATGATGACAGATTCTTATGATGAGTTTTCCATGACATAGATTATGATGATTATACTATTTGTGGTTATAAAGGTATAATTTTATTATATTTTAACTTTTTCACCAATATTATAAAGGTTATCGACATTTTTTAAAAAAAACATTTATTTTTGTTATCACAATGAAAATCTTTGAGTCACTTAAATATATACATCTTTAAAACCCAATTTAACAAAGTCCATTTTAAGGGCACAGGGGAGAAAACTCTTTGTACCTGTTTGTAAGTACCTGACGGATATGACCACACGTTAGCTACTTACAATTGACTGACCTTAACTTTGATTTACTTATACAACTATGAGCTTAAATATGATTTTGTTTAGAACTTAAAGAATTTTGATTTGTTTTAATTTCGGACTTTGAATTCATGATTTGTCTATGACTTTAGAATTATCTGGATACTTTACTATGAGTTTGCTTTTGAAACCTTGATATAATTACTTTGTTGTGACTATGTTTGCATTAATAATTTGGTTTTTATGAGATTATGATAATATGTTTGATTACTTATCGGATACCTTGAATCATAGTAGATTTTGACTTTTGTTTCTTTTATAGGCTTATTAGTATTGAGATTGATATGCGTATGAGAACTTTGACACTTCTGTATTTAATACACTTTACAACTTGGTATTTTCAGAAATTTTTTTCTGCCTTCAGATGATATTGTTATAGTGTTATTGATGCGTTGAGATGACTTGTTGTTTATGAATACATGTTTAATTAGATTTAGTTATGAATACTTTGAACTTTGAAAATGAGTTATTATGCAACCTGTGAATTCATTTGCATTTATTCGATACTTTGGACCTTTACGTTAGATTCAGAATTTTTATTGCCTTACTAAATTTGTCATTAAAACTTTGTCAGTAATTGCTTTTAAATGTATAATATCTCACAGAATGATGTTTAGAGTTGTTTTTTTTTATCGATAGATAGTGATGCTATTTGCTACTTATTTGTATAATGACAACATATACATGAACACTTTGAAATTTTGTATTACCAGTGTGTATTTACTAAAGTTGATGATTGGTTAATGGGACATTCACATAGAATGTTTACTTTATTTTATTGCTATGAGCTCTCATGTTTTGATAAAGGGCATAAATGTTATCTTTGATTGCTATAAAATGTTTATCATGTTGTTGTGTTAGCCACTATTTGATGTCTCTGAATTGATGATCTAGCTTATTATGATGCTTAATTTTTCTTATATGATACTTATGAGAATATGATGCTTAAATTGGTTGCAATGTTTTTACTTTGAAAATGAAAAATCTATTATTGACTTGTTCTTTTTTTTTTCTCATTTCAGATAAGAATATATATACTATAATGTTGTGAATTTTTATGATTATTAAGACTTGATGTTAATATTTATATAGAGAGTATGATTTTAATGTTTATAATGATTGCCTATATGTATTGTATATACATAATGTCATTGATGTACTGTTTACAATCATTTTTATGACTTAAGACATTTGATATTGTCATTTTTCACATAAACATATCATTGGTAATGCTAGGAAGTACTCTATTTCAACTTAGTATTATACTGTCATGCCCATGTATTAAAAATTAAGATGTTACATTTGTATTAGATTTATTTAGCATATTGTACTGTTAGGTGTGACAATACAAGTATTGTCAAAGAGTAAGAGGAGGGGAGTGCTGAGTTCCTCCCCACCTCAATTTTAGAATCTTTACATATTTTAGAACCGTTGAGGTTAAGGGTAGGTCCATCAACGCAACAGGGAGGCTGTCCTTGAGATGGACAAAGATCCATGATTGATCATGGAAAATTTTACAGAATTAGTAATGGGTCAGCACATGGAATTTGGCCGAACATTCTCGAAGTCATGCATGTCAGGGCGTGTTCAACAGTTGGTACACGCCAACTGACCAATCAGATGAGAACGTTTCGCTTACCCACGTGGGGCTATGGGTCCTTAAATACTGGACCTAAACCTTTCAGCACTCTCTCTCTCTCTCTCTCTCTCTCTATCAGAAGATTCGTAGTGCACCAGGTCTGAGTTGTTACGGGCGAATACAAGTTTGAGCTTAGCTGAAAGTTTGTTTCAGGTTTGAGCAGTACCTAGACTTAGCATAGTCAAATGTATTTGTATAGTATTATATGTTATTGATATGTCAGTTGATATGCTTTGATTGATATTTTATTACTATCATTATCATTAGTTAATTAGATATCGATATTATTGTTTTCAGCTAGTTAGTAGAAGTTTGTAGAAATTAATTGAAGTGGTAGTACTAGTAGTACTAGTAAGTTGTAAAGCCAGTAGAGTCACGAGAAATCACTAGGCTACAATCCCAGACAGGAGACGTGCTGAGATCTGGAGTGAGGAAGGGACTAGGTGGCCTTGCCTTCACACGTGGGTATAATTGATGTCGGTGACCATCCTTGCGAAGCAGCCGACTGCCAATCATCCTGCACGGCTGACAGGTTGAACCGTACTGACCACGGGACAAGACTGTGCTATGCCCGATTGGCCAGAGCATCGCAGTATAGCCATTCTCTTTGGCCACGCCCATTCCATGAGGGAAGTTGAGCATAATAATTAGCTATTTGTATTGTTGTTGTTAATTTATAGACGTTTGAGCTTCATGTGTTTATTTATTAATTTATCATGTATATATGTATATACATGTATTAAATATTTTATCTCTATTGTATACACAGAGGTGTTGGTTATTAATTATTATTATTTGTATGTGAACATATAGTTATATATTATGATAGTCGGGTGATAGTAGCCAGTGGAAATCTTTCGACTTTAGATTTTTAGTCATCGTACTCAACATTGGAGGCGACGTCAGTATTTAACATTGTGGGCTCGTCCTATATTCAACAGTGCGGGTCCCCATATTCAACATGTACCTGTGTTAACATCACGCAATGTTACATAACAACTACCAAAATGTTATTGATTCTTGGTTTTACCAACACAGGAAATAGAATAATTAGTGATTTTTATTTTTTTATATTGGTCATATTAGGAAAACACTTCATTTGACCCCCGTGTTTATGATAAATAAATTATTAATTATTACCATCGCGAGATTGTACTTAACAACTTCCAAAATTTTCATGCATCTGCCAACTCGGGTAAAATGGGAATTGGTGACTTTCATATAATACATCGTTAATATAAGGGGAAAAAACCTATTTTGGCCACAGGCCCCCATGATTTTTATTTTTAAAATATAGTTACGGTAATTATTGTCACTTTGACTTAGGGCTACTCAACAACTTCCCAGAGTTTTTAGCTGCTAACAACACGGGAAGTAGGAGAATTGGTGAGTGAGTCAATCAGGCAAGTCTTTTGCTTTCATTAATATAGATGAGTTTTGTCGCGAAAATTCAACACAAAAGAATACAAAAGATCACCCCTAGCACATAATTTCATCTTAGGACAATAGTAGAGGTCAGCTAGTAATATAGCTTCCATCAACAATAATAACCTATCGTTTCCCCTCACGCTGAAGACGATTCTAAAAACAGGCCTTAAATTTACAATTCAATTGCACAAATTTTCCTAAATTTTATTATAACATACATTATTATTTATTTCGATTTTAGGACATCGGAAACTACAATGAATGTAAAAGGCAGTTTTCTTATGAAAAAGCTATGTATTTAAATTTAATCACTATTTTTTTAAAAATAAATATTGTAAAGAATTAAATTATTTATAATTTTGTCGATTAGAATGTGATTGTCTTCTGAAATGTTGATGCAATTATTGTTAAAAATAAAAGTTATTGAAAAAAAAAACACGGGGAGACAGTAAAAAAATATTGGTTATCATTTCTTAAATTAAAACATATAGTATATGTAGGGTAGTGGGGTGGGGCTTAAAAAGTTAACCCGAAAAAAATTATAACTCGAATTCTGTTCAACATGAAATTAGTGTTTTTAAAGCTAAGATCTAGCCCTTTAAAATGATATATGATTTAGAGTTTTATGACAATGTTTTTGTCAAAGTACCTACGATGTTATGTGGCAACGTGCCCAACATATTAGTTATATAATGATATCGATAAGTGCATTTTTAATGTTTAGGTATTAAGAAATGTACAAAGTATTATGATGCGATATGATCATGTACTTTTGAGCAGTCTTGGTATGCAGGGTGTTGTCATTATGGCTTTACAATGTTATTCATTTTTCAGCGGTTGGGGTTTGTGGTCAGTAACAGGGTTAACACGAGACACCATTAAGCAGATTCATTTTGTTGGCATCATTCCTTCTCACCTTTGGTCTGAGGTGCATTTCCTCGTGTGGCTGTGCAGTCCTAGCATTTTGTGACAGTCTTAAGTACAGCATTGGCACAAACTATCTGTGATTCCCAATGTTTTGGCCTTTATTCCTATTTGCCTCTTCCATCCTTCGCTCCTCGGCTACTATGACTCCTTTCTTTACAACTGTGCACCTTGGAGATCATTCTTCTGCTTTACACCCCAAATAGCGAGTGCGTATTCTGGCTGCTTTCATGTCCCTTTGCCATAATGATATCTGCTGCTCTCGGCATTTTTCCTGGAGCTGCCGTTTGGAGAATCACCATGTCTATAGTTGACCGACCAGCGCTGAAACCGCACTGAAATTCTGGATAAACTTGGGAGGCTAAACTCTGTAATCTCGAAAGTATATTCTATACTAATAAAAGCGAAACCCTCAATAACTGACTTATTGATTCATCGCTAACTCTCATACTTTCCGTGTAGGTAGAATCATGCAATTTTGTAAAGTTGTTGGGTACCCTCTTACGACGAAAATTGGCGGAAAAGCATTTTGAAATTCACACTCAGGGGGTCTGCAATTTTTTCCCCTTATATGAGTTACATAAACATTGAAAATCACATATTCTTTATATTTCCTGTGTAGATAGAAGCATGGAACTTTGCAAATTTTTTGAGTACATGATTCCAACTATAATTGGCAAAAGAGAATATTAAATTTTCCACTTATGGGGGCTGTAACCAAAAAAAAACGATTTTTTCATAAGATGAGCTATATAAAAATTGAAAGTCTCAAATTCTCCTAAGTAGTAAGGCTCATGATACGTTGGGGAGTTGATACCTACACTTTCAAGATGCTAGCAGGTGAAATAATTTTTAAAATATTTCTTACTGGGGGGCCGGGGGCCCACATTTTAAAATAGAAAATCACTAATTCCCCCCTTCCTTCTGTAGGTAGAAGCATGAAACTTTAGGAAGTTGTTGAATACAAATTATTTCCCGGTAGTAATTGGCGAAAGAGAATATTAAATTCTCAGTCATGGACGTACGGGGCCCCAATAAAGATATTTTTCCTTACATGAGCTATTTACAAATTTAAAATCATTAATTCTCCTATTTTCCGTACATGAAACTTTGTAAAATTTTGAGTACATCTTTCCGATGGCTATACAGAGATCTCTTTAAAATCATCGCCGTGTGTTGATTTGAGAATTGGACGATTCACATTTAAACCAATGAAAGCAAACTACAGGCATATTAAAAAATGCATGAAAAATATGTATCTAGATCTCTTATCTAAAAGTAAGACCAATGAGCGCATTAATATTAAAAACACTAAGTACTCGTGTCTTACAATTGGGTATAGTAATACATGTGCTATTTCCCTTTGAATAGAAATATAGTTTGAACACAAATCAACTTGCACGTGACTCGTTGAAATCGTTTTGAGTTGTTTGTTTATCAATTTCGTTATAAATTTAATTTGTAGGATTATTGATAACAAGATACGATCCGTGGCTTAGCATACGCCGCAGACTTGCTCATCATAGATAGTGCAAAGAGCTTTTGGGTTAGGCGTTGGGTGGGGGTTGAGAAAACTGACATGACACAACCTGCAGTACGTAATAATGAAAAAAGTGAGTAAACGTGGAGACATGCACACTGCGGTTGTTAATAACTGCCCCCTTCTTTTATTACGATCCAATTAAGCCATAAACAGTTTGTCACGTTCGCAAAAAAGTGGTGTAAAAGCGGGCAAAAAAAATATTTAAAAAAAAATGTTCCTTTCCGCGTGCAAGGTGGACGTGATAGCCACTACACTACGAATCATATCTTATTCTGTGAAAGAAAGACGCAAGTGAACGCAAGACGGATTGTTGCCACCATCCCCCACAACAATTTTTTTTCTTTTCATCCCACTACGCTTTCCCACTGTGATCTTTCAACCCCAGCGATGGTCATTCGTCATCCCCATTTGCAAATGCCCGTTAAAGTAAAGAATAAATAGAGATAAATTACCGTTATATCCGTCATAAACTGAAATAAAAGCAATATATATATATATAAATTTATAAAAAAATAATTGTTAACGTCTTGCTTTACACTTAGCTTTATCTTTGTTTTAACTAGGTACTCAGTAAACTGGGGCAGCGTTTCCTGAATCCCTGATACAGTATTAATATATAAAATAATTTAATGACTAAAAGTCAGAATGTTATCTCAAAACATTTTATTTTATAGTTCTTTCCAGCTACGACAAACTTTCAGTAAATATAATGTGTAAACATTTGTATGAAAAAAAGCAACATATTTCCTACAACGCTTACTGGATGTGCTAGAATATCTATAATTTTTTTAATGAAACAATTGATTACTGATTAACCACAATAAGTGAACACCTAAACTTAAAACAGTCCGTGTGTGAAAGTGATTGTATATTTGCATTTCCGTACGGCTGTTGTTGTCCGTCGATTCCACGAGGACCACTCTAATCATCCAAGTGTTGCTGGGACCGGTTTTGCTTATGCGTGCGCAGATTTCAACTATACATAAAAGGAATGCAAGAAAATTTATTATAACTATAATAATCTTTCAATTTATTTTTCTTTGGAACATTTATCGAAGACGATTGAAACTTTTTTAAGCGACTCACATAAGGTGGTAACGAATTTTATTAGCTCGCTCTAAAACTAGCATTTTTTTTTTTTTGCAACGGGTGGATGTAGTTACAAACAGTTTTTACAGGCTAAAACTTGCGTCTTGTTTGCTATAGTCCTACACCTAGTGGTGTATAATTTTATGCTGTGCTGTAAATTTCATTCACACTAACTGAAGAAACGTATATGGAATAAATTGACGGCTTGAGATCAACTTGTATAAAAGTGATATCTGCTTTATAAAGGTTATGTCTGGCGAATGTTAGTGTATCAGCGAAAACTTTGTAGTTAATAGAAAAAAGGGGAAAAATAAATAATAATATCCTTACCTGTACAGGACAAAGGAATGCAATGCTTCAATGCACTCCTCGATAGACTGCAGAGATGTCTGCCGTGGCTCTTAATTTAGCATTTACTTAAAAATGTCAAGAGTTAAAAAAAATTCGATATACTTTCTACTACAGGGGTCTTAACATTATGGCTCGCGAGCCACATACGCCTCTATTGATGGCAGCTGACTGTCAGACAAATGTTCGATTTTTTAATTTTAAAGAGTCAACTCGGGAGTCATTTGATCTGCAATTTCATATAAAAACTGAACAACAATGTCATTAAAAAGAATTCAGGGACATAATTATTTTACACTCTGTTTGGAAATTAAACAAGATTCTCACAATTATTTGAATTTTTTATTTTTAAACATAAAGTTTTTCATTAACGGAATTTCTTTTTTAAATAATTGGTTTTTATGGATCTATTAGATAAAAAATTCACACACCCAAGTTCTACTGTGTGAAAATATTTAAGAGGTTTTCGTTAAAGTAAAATTTAGTTTCACACTTAATTTTTTACTTATAAATTATCTAATCATTTTATAATATAAAAAATAGATATGGTTAACTCTAAAACCATTTCGTAAAAGCTATATGATTTTTTTACACTTTTTTTTACATTTTTATGACATTTATAAAACTCCTATCATTGCAATGTGTGGAACTCCCCTGTAAAAGTGTACACCTCATACGCATATCATATCAGTCTTATTGATAAACAATAAGTTAGAATGGTGGTCGGACACTTCGTTCCCGGACGATTCGACCCCGGACGGTTCGACTCTGCCAGTTCGTCGCCAGGATATTTCGACGCCAGGTCGTTTCGACCCCGGTCGGTTCGACCACGGACGGTTCGACCCCGGACGGTTCGACCCCGGACGATTCGACCCCGGTCGATTCGACCCCGAACGATTCGACCCGGTCGATTCGACCCCGGACAGTTCGACCCCAGGACGTTTCGACCCTAGGGTGTTTCGACACCGGACGATTCGACCACTTTCTTTTTAAGGCGTGAAATGTTCGGGTTTTTTAAAATCCATTTTTAATCCTTTTTTAAATTAAAAAATAATTAGTTTAAGTTTAATATTATCTCTTTAAAAATAAAAACAGTATGAAATAGTTTTTTTAACGTTTATTTAATGATAGTATGATTGAACAAAAAATATAGTTTTATATTAATATCTCTTAAAAATTAAAAATAGAATGAGATGTTATTTTTAATTAGTAATATAAAATAGTAAAATATATAAAATAAAATAGTCTAATTTATATTAATAGCTCTTAAAAATTAAAAATAGAATGAGATATTTTTAATAATTAAAAATAGTACAATATATAAAAGTCTAATATATATTAAAAAAGTAGGAAATATTATTTTGAGCATTTATTTTCTACTAGGAAAATGGAAAAAAGTATATACACTTACAAAAAGTTGACATACATTGTGAAATCATGATTGTGATAAATGCGCCATTCCTCTCAGGTAGGTCAAGGCGTTGATGCGTGTGTATGTTTGCAATGATCGTTCGACACGTTGCTGCAGTTCACAATAACGTTTGCGCCTAGGCTGCTGTGTTCCAGTAACAGCTTGTAATAGAACTGACTTGTTCGAATTGCAGTCCTTCAAATTTCCATCCATAAACTTCCACATTGTTGGATGTTGACAGCTGAAAAGGGATTGCAAGCCATGATGCCATCCCTCACAGATGTTGTTTGTTCTAACAAGTCCATTAGCCGCATCACTTCTTTTATTCCATGTTGGAATGCTAAACATAGATGGCCCATACTGTTCCGCCCTTCCTCGCACACGGCGTCCACAGATGTATGTGTGCTCAAAGTATGTTATTAATTCTTCCATGCGTTCGATTCGAGGCATGCCATCGACTAGCTCATCAAAGATGTCTGCAACATCTTCTTCAGAAACAAAAGCAAGAGCTGATAGGCATCTTACGAATTCACACAATGTTACATCAGTTTCATAAGCAGCTTACATCCCCAGCTCTTGTATTTTCCTGAGAACACTTTTCGTCAGATGAAAATAGCAGCCAGTTATTCTTGCTTGAGGAAAAGCACCTCGTAGAGCATTCATTGCTGCCATTTCAAAATATGTGAGAATGACCTCAGGTTCTGCTTGTGGCATAAAATTTTTCAAGATGGTCATCAATCTATGATAAGTTGCCTGTGTCTTATCAGGCAATAAACAGTAAAGAGCATCTGGATTCACGCCCTCTACAAAGATAAAGTGAAAGGTATGTTGAGCCTTCTCGTCCATGAGGGACATATACCGATCATCACCGGCGTCTGCACTTCCTCCTAGGACATAGGTCACCTACAAGAGCTCTCCAGGCATCTCTATCCTGGGCCATTTTCTCCAGGATCTTCCATTCATGGCCAATCCTCTTGATGTCTGCCTCCATTTCTCGGCGCCAGGTGTTTCTTGGGGGGCCTCTTTTCCGTTTATCCTGCGGGTTCCATTTCAGGGCTTGCCTTGTTTTATTAGAAGCAGGTTTCCTTGGTGTATGACCGATCCACCTCCACCACTTTTGAAGAATCTCTTCCTCAATGGGCTTCTGTTTAGTCCGCTGCCACAGTTCCTGGTTGCTGATTTTGTCCGGCCAGTGAATTATGAGAATCCTTCTTAGACAATTGTTAATGAAGGTCTGGATTCTGGTCAGGTTTACAGCCGTTGTTCTCCATGTCTCAGCTCCATATAGCAGCACTGGTTTCACCATAGCGTTAAAAATCCTTACTTTTAACTTGCTACCTAAGTTGTTGGCAACCCAAAAATTCTTGAGTTGCTGGAAGGCTGCTCTTGCTTTTCCGATCCTTATTTTGACGTCGGCATCTGCACCACATTTTTTATCTACCATGCTGCCAAGGTAAACAAAACTCTCCACCTCCTCAAGGGCTTCTCCTTCAAGCGTGATGTACTGGTGGCATTAACCTTGAGGATTTTACTCTTACCTTTGTGTATGTTGAGACCTATGCTAGCAGAAGTGGCTGCGACAATGTTTGTTTTCTCCTGCATCTGTTGTTAGGTATGTACAAGAAGGGCAAGGTCATCAGCAAAGTCAAGATCATCAAGTTGATCCCACAAGGTGCATTGGATGCCATTCCTTTTCTGCTCTGTAGATGTTTTCATCACCCAGTCAATAGCTAATAGAAACAGAAAGGGTGACAGCAAGCAACCTTGTCTCACACCAGGCTTCACCTGGAAAGCATCTGTCACCTGCTGACCATGGACAACTCTGCAGTTTATCCCTTCATACATGTTTCTGATTATATCCGTAATCTTCTGTGGCACCCCATAGTGCCTTAGCAATCTCCACATGGTTTGCCTGTCCACACCGTCGAAGGCTTTTTCGTAGTCAACAAAGTTGACATAGAGTGGTGATTTCCACTCTAGTGACTGCTCTAGAATGATACGCAGTGTCGCTATTTGGTCAGTGCAGGATCTGTTGGTGCGAAAACCAGCTTGTTGGTCCCGCAGTAGATGTTCTACCCCGTTTTTTATCCTGTTAAGCAATACACGGTTGAAAACTTTTCCTGAGATGGACAGTAGGGTACTCCCTCTGTAGTTCGAGCAGGAGCTTAAATCTCCCTTCTTTGGGATCTTGATAAGGTATCCCTCTTTCCAATCAGAAGGCACTTGTTCCTCTTCCCATATCTTCATAAACAAAGGGTGTAGCATTTCCACACTGGTTTCCAAGTCCGCCTTCAGTGCCTCTGCTGGGATGCCATCAGGTCCTGCAGCCTTTCCATTTCTGAGTTGTTTAATGGCCCTGCTAATCTCTTCTTTTGTGGGACTATTACAGTCAATTTGTAGGTCATTATCAGCTGGTTGGATATCTGGTGGATTCCTTGGTTCTGGTCTGTTTAAGAGCTCTTCAAAATGCTCCTTCCATCTACCTCTCTGCTGCACATCACTTGCAATGTGGTTTCCCATTTTATCCTTCACTTGTCTCTCAATCTTGCTAAATTTCCCAGATAGCATCTTAATTGTATCAAACAGTTCTCTCATGTTCCCCTGGTAAGCTGCATCTTCTGCTTCTTTAGCAAGTTTGTCCACAAATTCTTTCTTGTCCCTCTTGATGCTTTTCTTAACTTCTTTATTTGCATCTGCATACTCTTTCTGGGATTTGTATTTCTGGGCTCGTGTGCGGCTGTTGTTTATTTCTGTTTTCTTTCTTTTCCTTTGTTCTATTTTTTTCAGTGTACCTGCTGTTATCCATTCTTTATGTGCCTGTTTCTTGTTTCCTAGCACTTCTTGGCATATTGACTGGACTGTTTCCTTCACGCTTTGCCACTTTCCTTCAGTGGACTCGTCTTCGAGTATTTGGCGTAGGGCTTGGGACCTATTGGACTGTGAGATCTTGAATTTTTCTTTTTTTGCTTGGTCCTTCAGGAGGGAGGTATTATACCGAGACCTACATGCTGGTTGCTCGGTATAATTTCTCTTTAGCTTCAAGTTTATCCTGGCCACAAGCAGATGGTGATCTGAGGTAACATCAGCTCCCCTCTTTACACGAACGTCTTGGAGAGATTGCCTGATTTTTTTACTAATGCATACATGGTCTATTTGGTTCATCGTTCTCATGTCCAGTGAGACCCATGTAGCTTTATGTATTCTCTTGTGCTGGAAAATACTCCCTGCTATTACTAGGTCTGCTGTGGCACATAGGTGTGCAAACCTCTCACCGTTGTCGTTCATCTCGCCTATCCCTTGTTGTCCCATAACCTCTTCATACCCTGTGTTGTTATTGCCGATCTTTGCATTGAAGTCTCCCATGAGGATGACGATGTTCCTCCGTGGGCGACCCTGGACTATGGTTATCACTCTATTGTAGAATTCTTCTTTGTCTCTTTCGTCGCTTTCGTTAGTTGGTGCATAACATTGAATGACATCTAGGTTGATGCTACGCTTCTTTGTCCGAAAGGTTGCTAAAAGAATTCTAGGTCCATGGGCCTCCCATCCAATGAGTGCTCCTTGTGATGACCTTGATAGCATCATGGCAACACCCAGGGTATGGGGGGCATCCTCTTCTTCATGTCCCGAAAATATCACCATCTCTCCCGAGATTAATCTCTTCTGTCCCAGTCCAGTCCATCTTACTTCACTAATTCCTAGAATGGTGAGCTTATAGTTCTTCATCTCCGCGGCTATCTGTGCAGCCTTTCCCGCTTCATACATCGTGCGGACATTCCACGCTCCGATGGTGGTGGTGTTCCTGGTAGAGATGATGGTTGTCGGTCTAACAGCTTCAAGATTTTGGCTTTCACTATTAGGCGTCATATTTCCCTCCTCAGAGCATACATCTTCTCCCAGGACTCAAATGGTTTTTGTTGCTCTTTTCGGTGTTTTTGTAACTTTAATTTTTTTACACGGCAGGGTTGTTGGCTTTGCGCGCAACCACTTGGGGGTTTGCCCCTCACAGCTCAATGGGTAGCTGCCTTTGTTCGGGTTGGGTCCCTAGTCTTTGTGGATCCCTCGACTTCCTACAAGGCAGTAGGGCTGATTTTGGTCCACCGCGGGTATTTTATCTGGTGGGCTTTCCCCTATCCTCCGGCTGGGGAGGCGCTCGATAGAAGATCAGCAACTCCCACGATAAGTGAAAGGTATATAGCTGATAAAAACTTTAAATGTGCCATCACATAGCCACAGCTTGGAGCGCATCATTTCGTCTAAAACCACACGATCACCCATAACAATAATCCTTGAATTGCATGAAACAGAACGTAAATCCTAGAGAACTAAGTGACTAAACATTTCTGGTATTTCAAAGTTAGTATCACGGGGTATTGGTGGTAATATCAGACCACCATCTCTTTCACTTGAAATTTTTGTTCTGTAACGCCTCAGTGCACGATTGATTTTGTTCTTTTTCGGTAGTGCCATCATCACGTGATCAGGTAAGTTGGAAGTCACAACACCTTGACTGGTTGACGGTCGTGCAAGGGTTTCATTCATTAGTTTTTCATTTCCCCTACAGCTTTACGAGCCATTGACGTGGATAGATTTCCTTCATGATTATGATCGTCAAATGTGTGTAAAACCCTGTCATTCAGCGTCTTTACTCTGGCTCGACACTTCAATGACGTAAACTTGCAACACCTCCAATGTATTTCATTTTTTTGGCTTTTCTTATCAAACCAGTATTCATAGTTAGCAAGAATCAAGGATTTTCTCCCTCGTTTCGTCAATCCATATTCCAAAGTATTTTCCATTTTCACACACGTAAATTTCTGAAAAACTGATGTTGAGCAACAAATGTTGAGGAACTTATGTTGAGCAACTAATGTTCTTCTTTTATAGTACCCTTAAATGCGATGGTAGAAAAGTTCTTCCAAGCCTATCCAACTCCACCCCTACCCCATCCTATGTAATCGGACAATAAAAGGGCCATGTGGTCGAAAAAAGGTACGTACATTCTAATCCCCCACACTCCCTATATTTACATTTCCCATAACTCTCGCCAGTACACAATGTCCTGTGGTCGTCACTTAGTCTGGTCTTCGCAACATACCGCTAGGTGCCGGCCAACTTACAGTCCCTGGTCTCGGTAGACTTTTCATGATCTCTCCACCCAAATCAAAGTCACAATGTAATTGGACTATAAAAATGGCTTGTGGTCAGAGGGTTCTATGTAAAGTTCACTACATTCTCTAAGCCCCCACTCCCAGTATTAATTTTCACATAACGCTCTCCAAAAAGCTAGGTATAACTATAACTTAAAGGTCACTCCTCCCTACACCCCTATCCCAAATATACTTTTTTTTTGTTCTTTAAATGTGTAATATATATATATGATATACATATATACATATATTTTTCAGTCTTTTAAAGGTTTTCACAGTTATGAAAATAAATGTTTTTTTCCCTTATACAGGGTGGCGAATATCCTGGACGTTAAAACCAATAAAAACCCATGACCTTTGCATTTACTTCTGTTTCTTGTGTACGTTAACACCTATAGACTTGCCTGGCAGAAAAAATTAATATTTAATATTTAATATGCCGCATAGCAGACAAAAGCATTCAAGCTGCTGGGTCCTTATGACCTGACTGAACGTTACGTATTGATATTTACCGTCTATTTGAATGTTCAGTTTATAATCATTTTACTGGAAGCATGCCGTTGTAAAATGAGGTGCATGGGTGGTGGCTAGTTTGTATTATAAAGCGGTCATGATGGCAAAAATAATGTGGCGTTTGAAAGGATACCAGGGCTGCTTTTACAACAATATTGACAGCACCCTAGGCGAAACGTCTGGATTTCGAAATGTCCGGTGGTTATATAATGAACGAATGTTACGAAGACGATTCTAAGCGACGACCACAGAACTTGATGTGCTAGCGAGGGTTATTGAGAAGGTAAATAAAGGGAGGATGGGCAGAGATACTGTAGGTAATTGCCCACATTGCATTTTTTATTGTCCAATTACATCGGATCGGGGTTGTGGTGGAATCGGACTTTTTACCTCAGACCGATAGCGTATTCATCACAATCTTGATTTCGCTTTGAATGTTCACTGGTAATCAGTGTATATATTTTTTTCCAAAATTTCGTAAATTTAACGTTCAGAATAACTTTTTCAGACTGTGTTTTATTTTAAAAGACATAATATTATTAAACTAATTATTTTTAAACCAAAAAATATTTTTAAAATGCAAAATAAAAATAAAAATAAAGATTTTAAAAAAAAATTCACGCCTTAAAAAGGAAAGGATCGAATCGTCCGGGGTTGAAACACCCTACTGTTTTGATTTATATTACACTTTTATATATTATATTATTTTAAATTAATTATTAAAAATATCTCATTCTATTTTTAATTTTTAAGAGCTATTAATATAAATTAGACGATTTAATTTTATATATTGTACTATTTTATATTACTAACTAGATTGTGCCAGGCGCCGTGGCGCCTGCGGCGCCCCCTTTTTTTGGGCGCCTACGGCGCCAACCTTTTTTTTAAAGACCAACTAACTTGTCCTTTTTTGATAAATACGAATTATTAAACTTTATGAAATGTACGCAAAGTATTTATTTAATAATAATAATAGGGGTTGTATTTTGCGTACCGATGCANACCAAACAATGACGTCATCATATTAAATATTTTTACAGCGCTCATCAACACACGATTTTTCAACTAAACTAACTGCTGTAGACTGTCGTACATCGCTCCTCAGCGTTACGTTACAAACATACAGAACCACACCACTGGGTGTTTATATATATTTACTAATTAAAAATAACATCTCATTCTATTTTTAATTTTTAAGAGATATTAATATAAATCTATATTATTTGTTCAATCATACTATCATTAAATAAACGTTAAAATAACTATTTCATACTGTTTTTATTTTTAAAGAGATAATATTAAACTTAAACTAATTACTTTTTAATTAAATAAAGGATTAAAAATGGATTTTTAAAAACCTAAACATTTCACGCCTTAAAAAGAAAGGGGTCGAATCGTCCGGTGTCGAAACACCCTAGGGTCGAACGTCCTGGGGTCGAATTGTCCGGGGTCGAATCGTCCGGGGTCAAACCGTCCGGGATCGAATCGTCCAGTGTCGAATCATCCGGGGTCGAATCGTCCGGGGTCGAAACGTCCTGGCGTCGAAACGTCCTGGCGTCGAATTGGCAGGGTCGAACCGTCTGGGATCAAATCGTCCGGGGTCAAAGTGTCCGTAATTCGTTAGAATATATATTATTTTTTCATCCAAACCTACAAGAAGAGAAGATATGTCTAGCTCTAGACGTATGACGTTGTCAATATCACCGAGTCACATATTCAAACACACTCGTTGTAAAGCAGTCTGAAGTATTTACAGTTTAACTTATTTTTTAATAAGGTATTACAGTTGAATGTATGAAACAAGACTCATAAAGTGATTCTATTAGGCACCAAACGATCTTCTCTCACAATTGAGTTTTTTTTCTCCTGTAATGGAACCATCAGTGTCATAGAACAAAACACAATAATAATACTTGTTTATGTAGGGGGAGTAATGGGTTTATCTTATCCCCAATAAACTACCCGGCGCTCCTTCTAAACAGAAGATGATTGTATCGTATGCTAATCCATGGCTTATGCCTAGACTTGAATCTTGAAACGTGTAAGTGAACTGTATATTGGCTTTCCTGGCACTTTTACGAAGCCTGAATTATAGACTTGAAGAAGAACGTATTATTTTGATTATACTTGCCAATGTAACATGCTATGATTCTTCTCACTCTGTTTGACTGTTGTAATGTATTGTTGTTGTTTTATAACTATTTTTCATGCACACGCTGTCTCACAAGATTAAATACGCTTTCATGTAGCGTTTGATTTTGATTATTTTGAAATTGAAACAATTTTATATCGTAGAGAAACAATATTTAATTGCGAATACTAAAGTGTAAAAATTAAAACAGATCAGACTAACTTTTCACATTTCATATTCGCTTCATTTCAGATTACAATTTAAAACTCAATTTGTCATTGAAGACTCGGGTATATTTTTAAAAAAGATTTTAATCTGGAATGATAGATGTCAATCACACTTAATTAAATGAAGTGAGTTAATTTTTTTAAGTCGAAGAAATATCAGTTATCTGACAAATGAACATCTAGGAAGAACCTTACAGAAAAAGAAGCAAAATTTGTAACATTTGTACATCAATAACTTTAACAATTAAAAGACATTTTTCTAATTAGTAACTTATATTGCTGTTGGTTAAACTTTACCCTAAGTAACACAACAATTAATTTGCCAGTGCTCCTTCTAGGACTCATAGCAATCGTCAAAAACTTTCATGCCATAAGTTACTAATAATAACATAATTTGTGAAAATTTCTTGAAAAACCTGGTTCTTGAAAAAGGAATAAAGGTATTATTATCATTAACAGATAACATTAACAGATAACGCAGGAAAATAAGCTTTTGAGTGACAGTAGCTATACTTTGATGGACCGAATATCTAAATTAAAGATAAGTAAGAAGTATCGAAAGTTAAATTGTAAAACCTTCAAATGATGTGATTAAAATAGAAAAACAAATAATTAAAAGTGTTCCTGTTTCCTCAAATAATTAATATAAAAAAAGTGTTTTTGTAATCGGCTGCTAAAATATGTTTTGTTAATTCTAATAAAAACATTTATTTTATTGTCTAAGCAACGGACTTAAAAAAAAAACAACACATTATCTTTTCCCTATGTTAATGGTAACAATGCACAAAAAATAAAACGCATTTTAAATAAGAGGCCTTATTTCCTTCATTATTCCAAACACAACTGACATGTTTATTAAATTTGGGGCGTAGCATTTATACAATTTGCATAGCTTGAGATTCACAAACAATAATATAAAATTTGTTAACATTACTAACAATTAAAAAAATGGTGTTTAACTTTCCGTTAACATTATCTGACCCTATTAGCATAAAGTTTTTGAACCTTCTTAAAACCTATATTTAACAATTAATTATTCCAATGAGCCGCATCGCACAGGTCTATTCGACTACACTGTTATAAAAAGAATGTTATCCAACTTGAAAACGCCCTCCACACCTATTAACATATCGTATTATCAAAAGCTTCTATTGTGCACTAGCCCTGTGCGATTTTTAATATCATTTCATAATATTAACTGTAAAAACACATTTTTAAGAAGCATTCGTGTACGACTTTAAATGACAATATCCTGCTCTTGGGCTGTGAGTTTATAATATGACATATAAATATATATATATATATATAATTCTCTACGTGGTCGGACCATGCAGGACAAGAAGTAGCAAACAAGCTGTCTGACCTCTGACCCCACAGATTAATCAAATTGCAAGAAAAGGTAGTAAACATTTAACATTTCGTTGAATTGAATTCAATCACTATGTTCTTTCGGAACAACAAAATAACATGTAATTCATATTTTTTTGGTTATAACATTCACCTAGCACTCGCTGGTTGCAGGTTGAATTCCCAAATAAGACATTATATTTTAATTTTTTTAAATGTTTGTGTTTGTGCCCGTTCATTTCCCACACTCTTTTAAAATCACCATAATAAGCACAAGACGAGTGGGCATTAGGTTGACGAATAACTTTCGTCAGGTTATGCCATATTGTTTATGGTTGGCAAGCTAGGGTTGTGCAGTGTGTGACGAAATTTATTAGCCCACTGTGATTTGCACGAGTATAACAACAAAACAAAAGGGGACGTCACTATTGACGAAACACTTGACGGATCAAGGTCGCTAATTAAATATGCGGCGGAGTACATGACCGGTCAATGTTGCCCGAAAGTGATGCTATCCAATCAGGGATAGCTGCATAAAATTACACACCTGTATAAAAGTTGATACTCCGGCACGACACTTTCTTTTCCAAACAAGTGATAACAGAGAGCTATGTCGAAGGAGAATTCAAGCCACTGAATTAAATCTATAGCCATTCTTGTCGTGAGAGAGCCGGAGTCACGAAATAAAGTCTCCCCAAAAATAAAGTCTCCCACGGAGAATTTATTTTTTTTAAAAATCGCCCGCCGGAGAATTTGTTTTAAAATAATGTCTCCCCCTTTAAAATGGATCCTCCCCTTAATTATTGGAAATTATAAATAATTGTTTTATTCCATTTTATTACCTAAAATACAGTTTGTTTTTGATCTTCATGCATTTTGGTATGATTTTTGGCAATTCAACAATCATAAGCTTAGTCAGGGGCGTAGCAATTTGTGGGCTTAGTGGGTGTATGCCTAAATACACACATTTTTAGAGGTGGCTAATTGTCCACAGTTATTTCAAAAAGAATAATAGACAAATGGTTTGAAAAATAAAGATGATCAAGTAATACTAGCACGTCACACTGTTTTTTTGTGTGTGCATTATAATGATTCAAAAATATTTTTACCGAATTTTGTCGGGAGCCTTTATTAAATTTTCAGCAGAAAATTTAACAAATTCAATTTGCCAATGATTGTTAATTTATTTTTTAAAATGTTAATTGCTTTTTAAAATATATTAAAAGAGAATTCAAATGGGATTACTTTTTGTTTAGCTGTCTCAAGAAACACAGAACATGCAAAAACTAAGGCACACACACATTAGATCACACGCTCTAACGATGAATGTCTTAGCTTGGGTTGGAGTCACTCGATAGTTGTTTTTTTTTCTATAACATAAGTCAACGTGATCTGTGGAGATCTGGGTTGGTTTAGGTGAGGCGCTCGCTTAGTTATTTTCAGATTCGTGTATAATCAATTATCTTACAGAATGTAAGAGCCCAGAAGACTGAAGGTGTAGCTGAAACGTGATCTTTTTTATTGGTGGCATGGGCCAGGAAAGTGCAAAGAGTCATTTGTAAGGCGTGCACAAGACTAGCTAATGAGTAGATTGCTTCAAGACGGGCACATACTGTCCTTTTATGTTGTCCTTCGAGTAATGGATTAGTGAACTATGAGGAAGACTGTGTAGGACACCTGCATGTTCTAATGAGGTAATCTAATGTAACAGTTACGTACTGGAAGACTTGAGGGAGTTATGTATAGTTTTAAGTTGTACAATCATCAAGTAATCAATGGAAAACTAATTTAACCAATCAAACGAGTAAATGATGCATCAATGGGTTTTTGGGGCTATAACCCGAGTAGAGAAGAGATTGCAATATAAGGTGGTGAGTTGTGTGGGAAATTCATTATAGAATTAGACAGAAAGAGTTAAGAGATTGGCTAGTCAAAATTCAAAACAGAAGTGGACATTATATGTGCTCATTTATTTTAATATTCGATTGATTTTATCGACGGTCCGTGTATAGTTGCGGATATCATGGATTATGTTGAAAATAAAAAGTTTACGACCACGCTCAATTGCCATTTACAGCACAAATTACGTGTTCCATGCACAATCAAGTCCTAATGCTTATAAAATGTATAGAGTCTACACAACAAGTGTCTTACAAAATTGTAATAATTTTTTAAAATGCTTATAAAGAATAATTTGTAACTGTAATTGCAATTGTTGCTTAATTCTCATCATCGAATTATTTTATGTCTACTAAAAAGAAAAGTTTAACTTGTAGTTAGTTGTGATTTTTTTGTGTTCACCCTTATTAGTCTAATATTTTAGAAATGTTCCCAATATAATATTATAACATCAAAGTACAATTTAAAGGCTTAATAAAATATGTTAAAGGATGTCTATATTTGTCTATCATTAATATCATAATTAGTTCAGACACTTTAGACAGAATAGGTATAAATTATACTGAGAAAAGTAAATGGTTGCCATGATTATTGGAGCAAATTTATCAATTTTATGTAATAGCCCGGAGGTTCATTGCTGTCCTATCCATCAATAACATTTTTATAAATTTTAATATATTTTTGAGTTTAAGAACCTTTTTGACTGTTAAATTTCACATTCATAAAGAAAATAATATATTGGAATGTAAAAAAAAAAAAAAATTCATATTCCTGATATGAGATTATCTATTTGTGCATGGTGATGTTGTCAAAATAAATTCCAATAATTAAACCTGCTTTTCTGAATTATTTAAACAATTTTTCATTTTAACAATCGATTTGTGTGCGTACGTATACGTTTGACTAAATAAATGACAGAAATTTTATTCCTTACAAATTATTTGATATATATATATATATAAAGCTGATTACGCCTTTATTAATTAATATGTAGAAAATTTTACGTGGTTATAAGCAGTTTTATTTTTTACTTGTACTTCTTGTTATAGAAATAGTCTAACAAATTATACATTTGGCATGTATAAATGACTGTTTAGTTATATTTAAATATAAGTAGCCAACTTTCAGTGAATTATTAGATTTTAAATTTGATATCAAACATATAGGAACAGAATGTATGGAGCTATTACAGGGATTACTGCACTATTTAAATGTATGCCACATAACAAGAAACTGCTTTAGCCGTAAAGTTTAAAAAACAAAACACACTGTATAATCAGGTCATGGGCTCAACAAGTCAGTGGCGTTGTCCCAGATATGCTTTCGTTGCGTGCCGCTTCTTTAATTGGGTCGCTCCAACCCCCGTCCCTTGCCCCCACCACAATTAAACAGAGGATTTTTTGTGTCTACCGAAATTGCAGGGCCTATTAGCGATATGGAGACAGAATTTCTCACCGTCTTAACACCTGACATGTGTGCAAATTTACCGTTTATAGTAACAACACAACCAATGCCTTCAAAGACACAATACTAATTTTTAAAAAAAATGCTTTATACCAACTCCATTAGAGTCAATTGGCACAATGAGAAAAAATGCAAGTAATTAAGATTTTTATTAAAAAAATGTTACACCCCTGAGGGGTGTGAAACGGATTGGTCCACCCCCACCTTCATATCTTTCTGTATCTACGCCACTACCATAAATAGAATAAAAGTAAACACTTGTGAATAATACAAATTTAATTATTCGTTATTCAATTGTTTTTGATTAATCTCTTTGTACTATATGAAAAGGTTGTTTTGAATGGGGGGGGCGAATTTATTTTGGGGGAGACATTATTTTACGGGGTAGGGGAGAATTTATTTTAATCTGGAGGAAAACATTTTCGCCCCCGGAGAATCCGTTTTAAAATAAAATCACCCGTTGGAGACTCTGTATGGGGGAGGATTTATTTTGCAACACCGGCACCATTACCCGTTAGCCAGAATCCATGTAAGTTGAACTCTAAATTGTTTCCCTCGTATTTATAAGCATATTTCACGCAGGTATTTAAATATTAATCTTCGTGCAATGTCATATTGAAATTGTAGAGACATGTTGACCCCGTTACGCCATGCGCGGCAACGTGCGATATTGTATTTCTTCTTTCATAACTAAATGTGATAACACGCGATCCATCAGGTAGATGGATCAAATTATATTGGTGTAACCAATATTATTGTATTTATTCCACCATCCACTTTCAAGATGGTAACGAAATATTATGTCAATTTTATGTTATTTATATATATATATATATATATATTAAATAACCATGTGTTTATGATAATGTATTTTGATCCCCTTTTGGCACCTGGCTATGAAGGCTCGGCAGCCGAAAGGGTGGATCAGACGGATCAGTATATAAACTACCCATATGTGTATTCTTTCTATCTTAGTCTGGCTTCTAGGCACCCGCCTGTACTGAGAGATAACACGAACTCCGGACAGCAACCGCTCATCGAAGTGTCGACATACCTGGAGCAAGAGCTGGACTCACCGCTATCCACGGGACTTGTATCCGACCTCCTACCCACATCTTTGGACCAAGAGCTGGACTCACCGCTTTCCACGCGACTTGTTACCGACCCCTACCTCACCGCTGCACCGATCGACAGGACCAGAGGAGGACAACTCATCATTACCAGCCTTACTCCTAACGTAACGCTGACGCCAACCGCAATGGTTGATGCCTACTTAATACATGTGTAGAAGCCGGTTATTCACACTTCCGTAATCACCGAAGTCACCTGGAACCATAGGTGAAGCAGCCCACACGACAGAAGTGCAGAACCAACTACTCACGGAGCGGGGCACTACATCCTTAAATTTAAGTATTAACCATATAACCATTATATGGATTGGTTTAAGCCTAATGATGAATTTAGGCCATAACGGAACTAGTTTCCGCTTATTGTAATTATTGTATAATAAATTATTGTTACATTTTCACCATCTTGTTTGTTGATCACCGTTTGTGAAAGATCACTAATGTATGCGCGTGTAGGCAGAGAAAGGATAAATTAAATATTACACCCCTAGACGACTTACCAAACAATTATCACATCTTTCTCGCCACACAGGGTTTGGGTGGTAGGTGGCTAACCACAGTGCACTTGTTTTCAGATCAACAACGAGTCTGAGTTCTCCCCGCAACCGAGGTTTATTCGCCTTGTTCTGATTTCATCGTGGTGTAGTTTGAGTCAGTCCAACCCCCCACTCACACACACTTTCGTTGCACTATATGTGAGCAAATCTGCGGCGTATAATACGCCGCGGGCATCTGGTAAAAATATATTGCACTGGTAAGTTGAATAGCAGCCAAAATTAAATATGTTTGTTTTTAGACCAAAGTTCAACAAATACCTGCTGCTTTCAAGCAATCTTTAAACTTAACGATATCATTATCAACAGCAATCGATGTCTTATGTTATCCCGGGGCAGTAGACGCAGACTAAAGACTAGATCTGAATGTTAAACTTAACTTCATAGAATTATGGAAGCTTGGCTTTATTGACAAGCGTTTCTCTTCTGTGAGAAATATTTAGGAATACATGTTGTGTCATTTTAAAATCGACAGGGAAACATGAGAGGTTAAAACTTTAGTGCAATATTTTTTTTTAATATTCTTATACAAAATTTAGACCTATATAAATCAATGGAAATATTTTCAAAAATCATAAATAAACATTTGAGAATTTACACAGCGGAAACTAAAGAATGTTGTTTTTTGGGGGGTTAACTATTTAAATGGTAAAATGCAAAATGTATAGATGTTAATCAATTCTCTTTATTAATACACTGACCTTTAAAGCAATAAAGAAACAGACAAATAAAAGAGAGGTTTGATATTGAAATCTTTTTAATGAAATCAAATACATTCATTCATTTTAATCTATAAAAATAAATTTCGAAGCAAATATTAATGAGATCAGTAGTAATATTGACTTGTGTAGATATTTAAGACAAAGATTTTACCATAATATGCTTTAGCATTATTATCTCTATTTTATTTCATTTATTTACAGCATAAATGCTTAATCATACACGCAGAGCTCTTCTTCAAAACTTAGGGCTGAAACTTCACGTTGCATTTAGCACTAAACATTTTAAATTTCAACTTTTCTTGTTGCCAAGGACCTTCACATGCACCAACGGTTCCTTCCTTATCTTATCCGATTCATTACAAATATTTCTTCTATAAAAACGAATATTAAGTTTACGCTTATCCGTGGTTTAAGTATGTTTTTGCATTGTTATCATTGTTTTGAATGTTCATAGTATGATTGTTTTCTTTTGTCTTTTCAGCCAACCTATTACATGCCCAATTTAAATACTGAATGGTTGAAAGGAGATTGGTAAGAGTTTTATTTGCGAATGGAAGAAGTAAAGTGTTATATTGTCTATCTGTGTGTTTTACTTTGGTTGTGTTTTCAAGTTCAATTAAATGCCTTATGCATTTATACATTTTCGTTCTTTTTCCGTCTATTCTATAGTTATTCTAAGTTTAATGATTTATCAAATGAATTAATCATTAAAGGTTTAAACATATACCATAAATGAATTTGCCACATTGTAGGGGTTGATTGATTTTTTTTTTTTTTTTTGTGTATTTGTACAACCTTATTTTCCGAAGATAGATGTTAAAATATTAGTTTGCTTGCATGTTTGCATTGTTATTCTTTTGATTTTCCTTGCAATGTAATAATCAGAAGGTCCTTGAATTGTTATTTTAGATTCCACAAATCCTGGTCTGTATGTCAAAATTAAATCAAGTTACCATTGTTCCTGTTAGCATTCCAATATTTGTTTACAGCTTATTTTGAGTCTGAAATTGAAGCAATTATTTTTTTTAAAAATCTGTTGATGTAAATTATTTATGTGCAATACCGAAAAAGAGACATCATGATATTTAACTTTATAAAATGACTTTTCAGAAGGCTAAATAAAACATTATAGTTATTCCATTGCTAGTCTAAATTCTTCGTCATATCATGGATCAATACGTCTTATGTGTCAGACGTTTTTACTTAAAAGACGATTTGATCTATTGCGTTCTACGCGCATCCATTTCCATTATAATTAACACCGCTTCACAATCGCTACGTGTTTTTGCACTTTGAACATGCAAAACATACATAGCGTTTTGCAATCTAATACCCTCAATGGTTACGCTTGACAAACGTGTTAAATAATCTGAATCGGTCTGATACCACATAGTAATACAATCAAAGCGACCAACGATGTAATCCAGCACACTGGGTTACATTTTCGTTATGCACATTGCTTTTAATAGAACGTTGCAGGCGGTCTTTTGAAATGCTTAGACAAATTTGTTCGTTGTGGTAGTGTGTAGACAGGGGCCAGGGGTTCTTTGTTATCGACTGTCATGGCCAAAGAAGCATGTAAATTGCTTGGTTAATGTTAAAAGAAATACATTTTTATACGTTTATAAACAATATAGTTAAGTATAGCTGCTTTATTTGAAGATTTTTATTGATTCACCCCAATAAAAAACATACTGTCTATTATTTTATCTTTAATAACTAGAAACAAGAAATGATTAAATATTTAAATATTGTTTGGAAGTTAATGTATAGCCATGTTTTTTTTCTATGGCAAAAGCGTATCAATTGTTATTTTGGAAAATTGAAGTTTAACATTATGCCATTTAAAAATTAATCTTCTTTGAATGAAAAAAAAAACATTTAAGAAATTAGCACAAATATTTGTAATTTCCTTTAAAAGGACAGGTTAAATAAGTCGATTTTAAATATATGATTGAATTTTTGATGTAAGAAACAGTAGTATGAAATAAAACACAACATCATGTATAGCAATGTAAAAGAACGATGTGTGAAATGCATGCATGTACTGTAAAAGTAAATGCTTTAATAAAGTTTTTCAAGGATGTTACAGCTTTTGGGTAATGTTTAAAAGTACCTCCTGATTAAGGAGAAATTGTTACAAAACGCTATTTAGTCAATAGTAAATAAGAGCGATTCAGGTATTGATTATTCGCTAGTCAATGTGTAACTACTTTTTAAATATTTATGAGTATCTTGTTTGCTCTGTAACCACGTCACCTTAACATTCTTGAGTCAAAAAAAAAAAAAAGCAATTGAAGCTCCAAAATGTCATTGACTGGCATTGTTGGTTAGAAGTGTTCATTTAAAGGAGTTGCCAAGCCAGTTACGATCCATATCAGCCTATTTAACTAGTGTTCATGATATTCTAATAATTGCGTTTGAACAGAAAATTAAGTAGCTAAAATGTTTTTCATAAAGAATACTCTGATGATGATTAATAATTTATTTCAAAATGGATTTTAACTAAAACGAAACATAACAGATTAATAATTATACACAATGTATAAAGATTTTTCAATTTTGCATATAATTTGTTGTTTTTCATTCCTCGACCCTAAATGTCCCCTAATTTTTGTTTTGTTAAATTAAATTTTAAGATTTACAATTTAAATTGATTATTATTTTAAAACAATATTAAAATCTTATTTAAGTGAAAAAGAGATGCTATATTTGAAATGAAAAAAAATAAATAAATGCGTTTGGTACCCCGTACAAGAAGGAGTGGGCATATTGAGTTCAATTATATATATAATTTTTGTATGTTTTATCACGTTTATATGTACTAAGTTTGGTTGCGATCTATTCATTATTGAGGTAGTCTATGACTAGAGTATATTAATTTAGCAAATATAAGAGACAACGATGTGGGACGTGGTGGTCGAGAGGTAGTGCTCTCGACTGTCATACTGATGGTCACGAGTTCGAATCCACACGAAAGGGGACTGAGGAGTCTATAATATATAGCACAATAGTTAACCACCTTGACAAATATAATGCCCTATTCCCACACCAACATGGCGTTAGGAAAAACAGATCACGTGAAACACAATTGATAGGTCTAATAGATGATCTATCAAAAGATCATCAGAAGAACCAAGAGTAAATTAGTAATTATACATAAGGCAATTAATTATAATTTAGAAATACAACACAAAGATAACTTAATATAAACCTCAAATAGACATAAAGATAAAACACCTTTCTTATTCCATATGCAAGAACAAACACATACAAGTTTTTTTTTCTTTCCGTCCGGTATTCGGGCGTGGAATGGGTTGCCTGAAGAAACCAGGACAGCCAACACTTTATCATCTTTAGTAAGAATACAGGACTAAACATAAACCATAGAAATACGTAGGACGCAATAATCTTCTGTACAGAAGGAGCGTCTGTAACATATAAGATAAGATAAGATAATCTCTTGAAAGGCCTTAGTGCTTATTTTAACCTAAATCCAGCTCCTCGCCTTCACGTGTGGCTTTATACACACTCTCAGAGGATCGTTTATACAAAAGGCGAAGGGATGACGGCATTAACCTGTTGCCTCAAAATCAAAAGTGCCTAAAACTCAGTAGTGTCTAGTAGATGAAACTCATAAACCATGTCATTAGCTCATCTAGGAGACGGAAACTGGTGTTTTAGAACGGTTAATGAAAAAAAAAACCTTACCAACAGTACTTAGTAGAGTTAAGTCGCGATAGTTGTTACAATAACTATGGTCACATTTAGTGGGTTGTTTTTTTTTAGATGACATTTATTTTAGTAGCTCGCATGCCTTGTTGGATATATTCCAAATTTAAATATAAAAAATTAGTTTGAAGGGAGGTGTTTTTTTTTTTTTTTTTTTTTTTTGGGGGGGGGGGGTATAGAATCACTTAACATCTTGTTAAAACTTAAATTAATATGCTTCTTTTATCGAATAAAAGTATATTTTAATCTTATCGTAATCCTTCTCAGTTGAACTTGAAACTTAAGCTTTTTTTTTTATAAGTTTCATGTGTGAACTAAAAATTTATCATGTCATTATAACCTTCATAATTTCCAACACAACTTAAATGTAAAGTATCAATGGAGATTAACAGATATACTTCTATTCAATATATGACGCTTACAGTTATTACTTTATACAACGCATGACGCTTTATGTACACAGTATTTGAAACTTCTTTAAAACTTGATCTGACAGGTACCCCTCTAAGTGCACAGTGCATATTATCAAGCAGGGCTATTCATGTGACACCCCATTTGATAAATGATAAAAAGAAATGTGATCCCCAATATGATCCCCAAAGAAAAAGACAAAGCATGTCACAGATTCAAACATATCCTATTTACAAATGTCTGCAATGTACAATTGCCATGCGCAATTAGTAACGTCATAAGCAGCAAATATTTAATAGATTTAGAAAAAAAAATGCGTTCCACGAAATATTACAAGTTAAAAGAAGATAGTTGATACAACAAGTCTTAATGTGTAGCTTTTAATAAAATAAACAGGTTTAAAACAAAGTGTATTTATTTATATGTAATCACTTGTTTATAATTAAACCTAGATGTCAGAAATGGGACTGCTAACATGTCTGCTTGCAACAAGTACACTCTTTAGTCTCTCCTTCACTGGTGAGTGGTTTTCTTTCACAATTTGATAGTTAATAGTTCAAGATCGTATTATAAAAGTATTTACCAGACATCGCTTGGTTTAAACATCACACAGAATAAAATTTACTTTTAATCTGCATCATGTGAACCGTATGTTTAGAAAATTGTATTTTAAAATTGTTTTAGCCCCCAATCAGACAGTACACAAACTTGTAGATCTACACTCTATTGTTTGGTGTAATTATTTTTCAAATACAAATATATATGTTTCAAATATATGCAATGGCTATGGCCATTATTAATTTTAGTTTTAAAGGGGATTTCGGCCGGACAAATTGTATCCTGTGAATTTTACCAAATCGTATGTGAGATGATTCATTAAATTTTGCCTTTATAATACATAAGTTTTTAGAGTAGTGTAGATCGTACCCAAATCAAGTGAATTATAAATAATATTACGTTCATAGTCTGTCAAAGAAGTAAGTTAACTCTAAAAATTCTAAAAAATTTCAACTTGTCCAATCATAAAGGCTAGATTTAACAGATATCTTGCAAAAAATGAGATTCGTAATAATTGTAGTTTCCTAAAATATTTTAGACATATATATCTCATAAGTTTTTTAAAACTGAAAATCAGTCAGAAAAAAAATGGAAAAAACATTTACAATTTTGTAAAAATTATGTAATGTTATAAATTTCAAAGACGAAAATAAATCACATAGAATTTTTGAAAATATTTATTCATACTTGAATCAAGTGAATGATAAGTGTACATTGCATTCATAGTCTGACAGATATTTGGGTTAAAACTTTTCAACTTGTCTCATGAAAATGTCTTAAAAATTAACAAAGATCTTGCGAAAATAGCATTTACAATGTTCTAGATTACTTTAAAATTATATTCCGTGATCTTTTCTTATTTACAAATTAGCGTGAGAAATAATTGGATACAATTTTGTCTCTAAAGATCTTTTATAATTTAAACAGACGTAAAAATAAAAATGAAATCACAGAAGTTTCTAGAAATGTTTAGATCAGTGGTTCTCAACCTTTCCGGGTTAATGGACCACTTGAAAGATATGCGTCTTAGACACGGACCCCTATTGAAAATTGTGCAACTGCAATGGTCATGGTGGAAAGTTATATATAACTAGGGCATCACCCGTCATAAATGACGGAAGTTTTAAAAATAAATATATTTCAGCTTCAATCTCTTTATTTTGAAAAAATGGTCATCAGAAAAAAATGAATATCCATAATATAAAAATTAATGTATGTATGTATGTATGTTTTTCCTTTAAAGCTCACTAAATGACACTAAACCATTCATCCGATCACGATTAAAATGTAGTAAGCTTCCGGAATAGTTTGTGAGAAAAAAACCTTTTGAAAATTGACACTCGTGGGGGACCGGAAACCTTTTATGGTTTTTTTCTTAAATGAGCTATATTCGAATTAGTTTAAGTTTTAGGTTCTTTGAAAATGAACGGATGTTGACCAAATTTAGTACATATATATTTTATAACCCATATTAAAATACCACACTGCGTTCAACCCCTAATGTTCGTTCCCTGTGGGCGGGAGGCCCAAAATCTTTATTTTCGTAGGTGTTTAACACTTTATTTCCATTCTGATTTTAAACAAACTTGAAAGATATTGAAAGAAATATATATCATGATTTCGATTGAAATAAACAGTTATTTTAAAGTTAATATCTTGCGCCAATCGGGCCTGGGAGCGTTTGATATTGTTTTTGCCTATATGAGGTGTATACAAATTGTTTGGAACTTAACCTAACGTGGTGCATAATAACCTTGATAGCCCTTTTTAAAATTATATGTTAAATTGAATCTTTAATCTTCATCTCCTATGGCCGGGGGGTCCTGATTCTCCTTTCGTAAACGTTTATTTTATTTCCTATTCTATGACATGGTGTCAACAAATAAAGCTAATATATTAAATATGATCATAATTGAAATGAACAAATGTTTCAAAATTAATACCTTGCACCTACTGGGCCAGGGTACCCTTGATGTCATGTTTTTCTTATGTTTATATACATTTATATAGATATAATTCAATGTATGTATGAATGTTTGTCCATTAAATAAAAAATGCATCCGATCACGATGGAACTTTAGGAAATTGTTGGTTGCTCTTACGGAATGGTTTGTGTGAAAAAGAAATTTGAACATTGAAATTCATGGTGGAGGACGGCCCCTATTTTTTCCATTTATGTTTGTTATATACAAATTAGTTTATGCGTTTGCTACGTGGAAAATGAATGGATCTTTTCCTAACTTAATACATACATACTTTATAGCCCATATTAAAATACAATATGTGTTACTGTTTAGAAAAATATCGATTATGCATTAAATATGATTCAAATGAAAAGAACAAATGTTTTAAAATGTACATCTTGAGCTAAGTGGGCCACGGAATTTTTAATGTAATTTTTTTTATCTAGATATATTTAAATTTAAAGTATGTCTGTGAGTGTGTGTCTGTGTGAGTGTGTGTATGTCCTTTATAAACCATGAATTCGATCGTCATAAAACCTTTGGAGATAGTTTAGTACGCTCCCTGGATGATTACTGGCAGCATTGTGTTCTATTTTTAACACTCATGGGGCGCCAGTGGCGTATCTAGAGCTTTTGCCGCCTGGGGCGGTCTCCAATTTGCCCCCCTTTTAGGGGAGTTGATAAATGACGTCACACACATGTGGGGGGAGAGGGTTCACAAATTCGAATTCACATCAAAACGCGCAAATTTAAATAAAAGTTTCACTAACACTTAAATATATGATTACCGAAACTTTATTTAATAAAGTTTTACGTGGTTTCACACGTGTTGCGATATTAGAATTCAGCCTTACACTAAAAAATATTTAAATGACAAAAACATTGATTGGAAATATGCTCATTTTAAAATAGAAAATACGGCTTTTATGGGGGGGGGGGGGGCGGAGCTTTGTGAAGTCACATTGAAAAAAAGAGTCTAAGTTTTTGTGACGACGTGTGCCCAGGGGGGGCAGGGGGTGAGTTATCAGCCAAAATTGCGGGACGCCATTTGAGGACCGCCACTTAAGTCAATCGTATGATGGTTTTTCTAAATTAATAAACATTAATAAATATTTGTAATTGAAAGGAAGTACAATGTAAAAGGTGAGGAACATGATAACCATCCCATAACACATTTATGTAAGCAGTCATAAAAGAGGCCGAATACGATGATATACCTATAAGTAAAATTTTTAAAAATACAAGATGCTTTTGTTAAAAGGTACAAGAAATTTATTGAGGTCGTAGGCCCCCCAAATGATACAAAAACATATTCCAAATTTACACCCAAAATTATTAACAATTATTATGCTTTTATTTCTTTATTTATAAATATACTAGCAATTTACCCGTGCTTTGCTGTGGAAATTAGGGTTTCAGCTAGCGTTGCGAACCCGCGTAACACCAATTAAAAACACAATTTGAGTTTAATCTGAATGAAGATGAATAAACTAAATATATTAACTTCAACCATTCAGGCTCCTACGTACACAAAAACTTGGAGATTTAAAGATGCTTCTTTTTTTAAAAAAAAAACCTCATATTGGGAAAAAACCTATATTTCGGCAATCGTCACCCTAGTGAGAGGTGATTTAATCTTACCATCGCGGGAAGGAATGGGGGGGGGTACTCAACAACTTCCCAAAGTTTCAAGCTTCTACCTACACGGAAACTTGGAGAATAAGCGTTGATTCAGTTTCATATCGCCCATTTTAGGGGGGGAAAAAGATTTTGGGCCCCCGGCAGCCCATGAGTTGAAATTTTTAAAATTTATATAATTATTTTTTCTTGTCTACCTACACGGGAAATAAAAGAATTATAGATTTAAAATTTTTATATTTCATATTAGAAAAAAAAATTTTTTGGGGCCCCGGCCTCCATGAGTGTGTATTTCAAAATTCTTTTTCACCAACTTTCGTTGTGAGAGTGTACTTAACAATTTTGCCAAAGTTTCATGCTCCTACCTACACGGAAATTTGGAGAATTGATGATGAGTCGGTTTTAATATCAGAAAAACTATATTTGGGCCCCGGCCCCAATGAGAAGGTGTTGTAACATTTTTTTTATCAAATTTACGTCGGGAGCGTGTACTCAAAAAATTTCCAGTTTCACGCTTCTACCTATACGGGAAAAGGGAGAATTAGGGATTTTCAATTTTTATATAGCTCATATATGGAAAAAGGATTTTGGGGCCCCGGCCCCCATGAGTAGTAAATGTAACTTTTTTTCAAATTACCGTAGGAAACATGTAATCAAAACATTTCCAAAATGTCATGCTTATACCTACACGGGAAATAGGAAAATTGGTTATTTTCAATTTGTATAAAGCCATTATAAGGAGGAAAAAAATCTTTTGGGTCCCCGGCCCCACATGAGCGAGATTTTTAAAATTCTTTTTCAACAGTTATTGTCATGAGGGGGTACCCAACAACTTCCCAAAATTTCATGCTCCTACCTGCACGGATAATTAGAGAATTAGTGATCCGTCGGTTTTTAATATAAGAAAAGCTATATTTGAGCTCCCGGCGCCCCATGAGAGGGAATTTTTTTTTATAAAATGTGGCCAATTTTTGCCGAAAGCGTGTGCTTAAAACATTTCCAAAGCTTCATGCTTCTACCTTGAAATGAAATAGGAGAATTGGTGATTTATATATTTTTTTATAGCTCATGTAAGGAAAAAAAACGTTTTATTGGCCCCGGCCAACATGAGTCGGAAATTTATTATTTTTTAAAAAAATTATCGTCGATAGCATGTACTAAAAAAATTCCAACGTTTTATACTTATACCTACAAGGGAAATAGGAAAATTGGTGATTTTCAATTTTTATAGAGCCCATAAAAGGAAAAAAACTTTTTGGGCCCCCGGCCTCACATTAGCAAGATTTAACAAAATCTTTTTTCACCAATTTGCGTTGATAGTGGGTACCCAACATTTTCCCAAAGTTTCATGCTTCTACCTACACGGGAAGTTGAAGAATAAGAAATTTAGGAAAAACCGTTTTTTTTTTCAAAATTACATCGGGAGCGTGTATTCAAAATTTTTCCACAGTTTCATGCATCTACCTATACCAAAAATGGAGAATAAGTGATTTTCACTTTTTAAATAGCTCATTTTAGGAAAAAAGTTTTTGGGGCCCCGGCCCCCATGAGTGGGAAATTTAACATTTTTTGTCAAAGTAATCGTAGGAAACATGTACTCAAAAAATTTCCAAAGTTTCATGCTTCTACCTACATTGGAAAAAGAGAATTGGTGATTTTCATTTTTATTAAGCCCATATTAGGAACAAAAATATTTTGGGTCCCCGGCCCCACATGAGCGAGATTTTTAAAAGTCTTTTTCGCCAGTTTTCGTCGTGAGAGGGTTTCCAACAACTTCCCAAAATTTCATGCTCCTACCTACACCGAAAATTGGAGAATTAGTGATTAGTCGGTGTTTAATATAAGAGAAACTATATTTGGGCTCCCGGCCCCCCATGAGAGTTAGTTTTAAAATTTGTTCTGGCCAATTTTCGCTGGGAGTGTGTACTCAAAATTTTTCAAAGTTTCATATTTTTACCTATATGGGAAATAGGAACATTGGTGACTTTAAATTTTCATAGAGCGCATATTATGAAAACACTTTTTGGGCCCCCGGCCCCTCGAGAGCAAGATTTTTAAAATTCTTTTTTGCCAATCTACTCGTTAGTGGGTACCCAACAACTTACCAACGTTTCATGCTTCTACCTACACGGGAAGTTGAAGAATTAGTGATTAAGGAAACAGTTTTTGGGCCCCCGGCCCCACATAAGCGAGATTTTTTTAATTTAAAATTCTTTTTCGCCAATTATCGTAGATAAAGGGTACTAAATAACTTCCCAAAATTTCATGCTTCTACCGACACGGGAAATAGGAAAATTGCTGATTTTAAATTTTTAAAGGGCCCATATAAGAAAAACACTTTTGGGGCCCCCGGCCCCACATGAGGGAGATTTTTAAAATTCTTTTTCAACAATTTTTGTTGTTATTGGGTACCCAACAATATCCTATAGTTTCATGTTTCTACCTACACGGTAACTTGGAGAATTAGGGATCTAAAAAAATTAACAGTTTTTGGGCCCCCGGCCCCACATGAGCGAGATTTTAAAAATTCTTTTTCACCTATTTTCGTAGTGAGAGGGTACTCAACAACTTCCCAAAGTTTCATGCTTCTATCTACACGGGAATTTGGAGAATTAGTGATGAATCAGTGAGTGAGTGAGTGAGTGAGTCAGTGAGGGCTTTCCCTTTTATTAGTATAGATGATTTCTTTTATAAACAAAGAAAAGGTATACATTAATGTAAACATTTTTATACATTTACTTACCTAACTTTCATAATAGAGAAATCGTGTATTATGTTATCAAAATTTAAATTATTAATTATATCTTGTTCTTTCTTTAGACAATATTGCAAGATTTTGTTGTCTTAAAAAACTCGTTGTGGAACGAATATAACTTTTTTTCATCAGCTGCAGTTTTGAGAAGCTCATTTCCCAACTAGATGCACTGAATGCCATTGTTGAAAACATTCTTATCAAAATCATAATGTTGATTAAAGAATTTTCCAATCTATACTATTTAATATATTTAGATCAAAGGGGCACCCCCCTAAGGTTTTCAAACATAATGCCTCTTCTTGTAGTGATGTAAAGCCAGGGATGGTCTTAAGCCACTGCCACCTATGCGGCCGCAGTGGGTTCACGATTTCACAGGACCCACCTATCTTAATTTTCACTTTTAATCCTTATAAATACCTTATCTCTACCCAAACTGGGCCCCGCGCATCCATTTTCGCTTACTAAGCAGCATAACTCATCGGTGGGTTCTATTATTTTCTTTTATAATTACATCTATAGGTAAAAACATTTCTCATTGTACGACTTGCTCTAAAGATAGAACTCCTTATCCTGAATTTTCTCCACTAATACGTGATATTAATAGTACATATTATTAGGTCCAGTGGCTATGTGTTGTTTTTTGTGTAGATTTCTTTATTAGCGCCATTTGTGACGCATGCCACTAAATTTTGCAAACAAATCGATTCATTTTTGTAGCGATTTTTAATTTTTGAACAGGTTTGCATTAGTCATAACTACCACTATGTAATGAAACATATTTTGTACGAATCCGTTAATTAAGATTTAAAATTAAGAGTGTTTTTGTTTCACCTTGGTTTCCCCCTTTAAAAGATAAAGGATGTTTGTCGAAAATGGCTCTATTTTTAAATAAATGCCAAATAATGCCGCCCTTAGATGAGTGCCACCCGGGGCGGACCGCCCCCACCTGCCCAACCTAGCTATGCCACTGTGGGGCGCCGAGTGCTCATAGTGTCAATTTTTGCTTACATGTGCTATAAAAATAGTTTATGCGTTAGCTAATGTGTTAATTGATGGATCTTAATCAAAGATAATATATAAAATTTATACAGCCAATAAAAAATACTATAGGGCTCTGGACTATTAATCATCATTCCTTCGCGGCCAGGGGGCACTAAATATATATTTTTTTAAAATCTATAAGTTTTTATTCCCCATTCGATTATTAATGATCTCGAGAAAAAATGACAAATATATCCTATATTGTGCAGATTAAAAATGAAAAGAGTTCCAAACTTTAATTTTTTCAATGAATGGGACCATAATAAATATTTTTTTGCTAATATGAGCAATATAAAAATAATTGTATGCGTTAGCTACTGTGCATATGAAGGGATCTTAACGAAAATTTGTAGACGCAAACCCGATAGCCCATATTAAAAGAGTATAGGGCACTGAAAACAAAAAAAAGTAACTATTCATAATTATAAATAACAAAGAACTGTTTATTTGGCATGAATCCATTGAAGTAAAACTTATCGCAGCATAAAAGAAAATATTAAAGTATCAACAGTTAATCCAATATACAATTAAATGTACACGTTTTAAGAATATAAATTAACGCTTTCATTATTTTCAGCTCTGCATTCTTTCCAGTTATGTAGGCTATTAAAATTAGGGTTGCGGACTATGAATTTCATGATTAATAGGTATTTAAAATATTAAATTACAATAATGAAATTTAAATTAATTGACATTATATTCAACTACTTATATTCAGTGGCGTCGGGAGGGGGGGGCGGGGGACGGGGCGGGCCGCCCCGGGTGACAACATTAGGGGGATGACACCAAAGCCTAAAATTTTACTGTTGATTTTATGTCCAACAAAAAAAGGAGACACATTTTCTTCATCTAGAAAGGAATACAGTGAAATTACGTTAAAAGCGAAACATTTTTATTTTAAAAAATCAGTTAACTTGCAAAAATAAAACAGTCCCAAAGCACAAACTAAATAAAACAAATTATGGGGGAAAAGACACATCCGCACCAGAGAGATCTTCAAAAACGCTGGCGGTGTGTTATGTTTTTAAAGATACCAAGCAAACTAAACTGAGCTTTGAAGTGTTGACAACTTGGACGAATCCCACCCCCTCCCTCTTCCATCCACAAGAGAGGAGTGGCTGCCTAATACGATTTTTTTTTTTTTTAAAGTGTTTTAAAGTGTCTTTGTTGTTATTTTTAGAGGAAAAATATGAATTTAATGTCTTTGTGATTAAAATTTAAAAAAAACAACAACAAATATGTGTCAAAGGCGTGCAAGCGTAGGTATCCATGTTTATATATAGGTAGTCTGATTCGTAGGTCCCATCCCCATCATTGTACCATTTAAGTTTTGAGTTACCGCACAGAAAATTTCAGTAGGTAAAATATTAGAATTTCTGCGCCTTGTCATGAAAGTTAGGAGCGACTTTATTTCTTATTCTACCTGGAACTCGGTAACATCCTTTGTTAAAATTCAATTAAGAAAACAAGTATAAATGTCCAGAATCTATCTTCCATCTCTAACACACTGCAAACGGACTTAAGCAACTTCATTCAATTAATTCGTCTAACGATAATACAAGAAAAATATCAAACACTCCCTTAAAAATAAAAAAAAATATTTGACATTGGTTACTAGCTTTAGAGCAGAACAAAGATTTTGATATCACTTGCCGCCGACAACTTACAAAAAAGACTTTGATGTCACGAACAAGTCGGTGTGATATTTTAATCAAAACAACGGGAGTTGTGTGTGTGTGTGTGGGGGGGGGTGACAATGTGGTGAAAGGAATGTTTTGAAATAACAAATCAGTTTTTTCTGGACACCTAGAACTGATTTTTTTAAATATTACACTGAGAATCAGATTGCTTTCACGATACTTTGCTTCACGTAGAGAAATGACATACAAGCACTGACTGAATACTGTTAAGAGCAGGCACGTTTGAATTATGACCAAGTCGATAAACATAGTTTAAAGGATCTCAGAGACTGAGACCCACAGTTTCGGACTGTTCCTTAGTGTCATTCATGAAGTAGTTAGAGAACTTGCCAAATTAAGCAAGCTGTTACAAACGAAAAATCTTATGACTAGGAAGGCACACCAGTTTGTAAAAGGAATTATCAATAACATAAGAGGACATCCCCTTGGAGAAAATGTTCATTGGTCTGCAGAGGTTGCTAAAATGTATTCAGGCTGAAAACACAAATACAGTCCTCAAATTTTTTGAATGTCTGAGTTGGCACGTGGACTCTCGATTTCTTGAAAGCGACTTGATACTTAGGTGAATATTTGAGTTGTAAGTGTTAGCCGACATGTCAAATTTTAATTTTGAACAAACATAACTGTGTGCCCTGGTTATAAATACAAAGTATTCTTAAAAGCTATGAAGACATTGTGGAGAAATTTATGGATCACTATCGAAATTTAAGATTAGTGCTCGAAGAACAAAATACAATGTGGGTTGATTCAGACTTTCGACGAGGTGATTAAGTTTGTCATGAATGAAGAATGATTCAGCGACATTGCCACCCTGTTTGATAGTTGTGCTCAAGCATCGAGCGCTCATTGTGAACGTGCATTCAGCCTAATGAATTCTAGAAAAGTATAATCTAGAAATATGTTATAAGAGTTTCATTTAGAGTTGCTTATGAGGATTAAATCTTGTCAGAATAATGGACATCAGATCAACCTTGACAAAGTCTATAAAATCTGTATTTTGTTGACAGACACCAGTGTGCCACAGAATAAATTAGCGGCATATGGGTATGTTGGCATTTGGTTACTTAATGAAAATATAAATATATATTTCTGTTCAGCGGAACACAAGTATACATTTATAATTCTTGTTTGTTTAATTATAATCTACTATATTATTTTGATTTTAACAATTTTTTTTCTCAAATAATGTATATCGGATAAATTGATGCATGTATTTTTGGGGAGATGCCAAAAATTTGCACACTGAAAATGGTAAACTGTTAAACTTTGCTGCTGCACACACGTTTTTTAAAATTATTTAGCACAACAAACGGCAAACATTAAAGAAAACATTGATCCCCACTAAGCTGTTTAGTGCTTACAAACGCGGGTCCATAAAGAATAATATTAGATCTATGCGTTATTCTGTAATTTTTTTAAATTGTTTTTATGGGGTAAGGAATTGTTTTCTATATTTTAAATACTTTATGTCCTCAACTGCTTTTATGTTTCGGGTGCTTGGCGGAAAAATACGCTTTGTTGTGTTGTAGGGCGAGGAAGATGCTTAGGAGTTTAGATTTTTACGCTATTTTGGTTATTTACACACATCTCTCTCTCTCTCTCTCTCTCTCTCTCTCTCTCTCTCTCTCTCTCTCTCGTTCTCTCTCTCTCTTTCTCTCCCTCTATACTGTTTTATCTTTTTTTTTAAAACTTTTTTTTTTCATGTGTTAAGGAATTTTCTCTTTTAAACGTAATTCACTAGAGGGGAGCAAGAGGTGCTGACCTCACCGGTTGACAAAAAAAAAAAGGAAAATTATTTATATTCCCTTTATTAGGCACTGGAAGACTGAGAGGAGTTCTATGGATTAAGAGCCGCGCATAAATGACGTCACGTTCCTTTAAAAAAAAAAAGGGGGGGGGGTTGTCTCGCGTCTATGACGATGTGAGACGAGAGGGGGAGGGGTGTAATTTAAAAAATGTGGAATCACCTCAAAACGTGAAACTATAAGTAAAATTTCCATTTAAATATTTGATTATTTACAATTTATTTAATGACGTTTTGTATGACTTCTCGCATGTTATTTACGATATTAGAGTGTAGACTTGCACTAAATCCGAATTTATTTGACAAAAATTAATTTGCCACATGAATAATTCTCATTTAGAAGATACGGAGTATTTTATTTTATTTATTTATTTATTTTATTTTTTTTTAGTGGGGGTGGGGGGTCCTCAAAGCTTTGTTACGTCATGTCGGAAAAAAGGGGTGGGGTCTAAGTTTTTGTGACAAAGTATGACGTGGGGGGAGGGAATCTGCAACGTCGCGTGACGTCATTTATGGACGCCCACTGAAAGGGTGATATCATGAGCTACCGCCCCGGGTGACACCAACCCTAGCGACGCCCCTGCTTATATTTAAATATGTCTATTAAAATGATGGCCAATTTTATTTATTTTTAATTCAAAACATAAGCTATGGGCATTTTATGAAATTTTCAGTTCAATGACGTCATAAATCCAATTATTTTATTAATTTTTGTTTTGATCATTTATTTCCAGTAACATTTTTAATCATTTTTGGTGGCCTGGTTTCTAAAATTAGTATTGTCATCGGGAAATAAATTGCAAATTATATATATTTATTGAGTATTTTTGGTGCGCAGCAATCCATAAATAGCGTCACGGACCGGACATACGTTACATAACATACATTGAAAATTATATATATTGATGAGTATGTGTAGATCAGTAATTACTAGTCTAAGTATATATGTTTGTTAAATTATACTAAAATGCTAAGATTTACAAATGTAGCTAATAGTAGTCTTATATTTATAGTCATTTTATTATATTCTCAATGCATACTATAACAAAGCAACTTTAGTTATAAACAGTAGTTAGTATTAGAAAGACTGCTACATTAATTTATTTAGTGCGAGCCTTGAGCTTCCGCATTTGAGCACATCAATTCCAAAAGTAGTTGTATTAATTGAAAGAACAGATCGCAGTTCATCTTCGAGTTCATTTCTGGATTAATGTTTTTAATTGATTTTTTGGTGACCTATTTATGCAGCAAATTCACAATCACAAAGAAATGATTTTCCAAATGGTAAAAGCATTTGAAAACTTTCTGGGACATTTCTCAGCACTCTAAAATTTCATCAATCTCACATTCTGATATAACGTATTAAAGTAGTATCGCTGGTCAGTTCAACAAATCGGTTTAATTTAGATGTTATATTTAACTAGATACGATCCGCGGCGGAGCATACGCGACAGACTTCCTCATTGATAATGCAAAGAAAGTGTGGGGGGGGGGGAAGGACACAAATTACAGCACGAAGAAATCAAAATGCCAGTGAACTTCGGGGGCGGGGGGAGGGAAAGGGAGCTAACGACACTTTGTTGGTCTCGAGACATTCGCACTGCGGTTAACTACCTGTTCCCCGCCTTTCACCGCCCTAGCTTGCCAATTATAAACTGTGATTGGCTGACCCTAGTGTGATGTTTAATCAATTGAGACATGTTTTTTTCTTATAGTTTTAATAAGTATAGCTTCCCGTAATTTATGGAGCACAGTAATCAGGGTAAATAAAACAAAGAAATCATATATCGGATTTGTACAAAGTATAAGATACCACATGGTGATTGTGCGAGTGTGCATCCCGATTTGCATAATCGAAGAGCAATGTGCCTTGCATGAAAATGTGTACATACTAATAATGTGTAAACACAGCTTGGGACATCCGATTTTTTTATAGTATACTGAACAGTCAATTTCGTCTGCAAACGCTATTAATACAAATATATATCTTTATCTTTAACAATAGATATGTATTTAGATCTTATATTTAATTTTTAAAATCTCAAAAGACGTTTCGTCATGAACTAATAAACGTACTTCTCACTGTTAAAAAAAGCGTACTTCGTGCTGTTAAAAAAGCATACTTCTCGCTGCTAAAAAGCGTACTTCTCGCTGTTAAAAAGCGTACTTCTCGCTGTTAAAAAAGCGTACTTCTCGCTGTTAAAAAGACATACTTCTTGCTGTTAAAAAGCGTATTTCTCGCTGTTAAAAAAGCATATTTCTCGGTGTTAAAAAAGCGTACTTCTCGCTGTTAAAAAAAGCATATTTCCCGGTGTTAAAAAGCGTACTTCTCGCTGTTAAAAACCATATTTCTCGGTGTTAAAAAAGCGTATCTCTCGCTGTTAAAAGCGTACTTCTCACTGTTAAAAGAGCACACTTCTAGCTGTTAAAAAAGCATAATTCTCGCTGCTTTTAATCTTTTTTTATGACGTCAACATTTTTATGGCTTTATTTACATTTAATATGGGGCATTTTTAATTTAAAAGTTATTTTAGTCTCAATAATAAAGAAAACCTCAGTCTGGACTTTTATAAATGATGTGCATCAATTACAAAAATCCATTAGAATTTCGTAAATCCAATGTGAATCCGCTCATTTCCTTTTCATATGAAACAAATTTGATCTCTCATTAAAATTTATTAAAGTCATTTAATATCTTCCTAGTTATCTCCTACAAGTAATGAAGAAGCACACAATGGCATATACTTATGACACTTGTATGAAGTTAATTTTGTTAAATTAACAAAACAAAGTTCAATTATAATTATTTTGATAGGCCCTAACAATAAAAAATCAAAATAATGTACCAAAGTGTGTTTTTCCAACGGAAAGCGCCCTTTTCTGAGAATTAATACAACAAAATAGGCCATTTAAATAAATTTAACATTATGATGTAAGTTTGATCATTTGTCGGCCCTTAAATTGCTTTTTATATCATTCCTATAGTTAATACTTGAATCGCAATGAATAAATTGCTGATCAAACAAATATCTAAAGAAGCTTGTCCCATGTAAATCAAGAGTAGCAACCCACAAATTTAATCAAAAGGAAATTGTACCATTTTTAAAGAGTCTCTCACATATTTAAACATTAATAAGAATCTGTATTGCAAAAAAAAAAGATGCAATTCTCAATTTTACAGGTCCTTGCCGATGGAATGCATCCATAGAATCTGATGGATTATGTTTACTTCCTGTTTATCGTCCACCTGGATCGTATGACAGGACAGAGGTAATGCTTTGAGTAATTAATATTAGCATAAAAGTGATTTTTTAAAAACTTCTTAAAGTATTTAGTTCTCTTCGAAAATTTGCTTTTAAAATTAATACATGTTAGAAACAATTTTTTACAACCACGATGGTTTTAGTCAACAAATCAAACGCCCTATACTATATTGTAGTTTAAGTTATTTTAATATATAAAAATATAAATGAAAATATGTCTGTGTGTGTGTGTGTGTGTGTGTGTGTGTGTGTGCTTGTCCGTGGTAACTGACTAAACTATTCATCCGATCGTCATGAAAATTTTTAAGACTGTTGAGTACCCTCACGGAATGGTAACTGGCTACTTTTTTTTCTCAATCTAACACTAAAGGGGCGCCGGGGGCCCCAAATGTGAATTTTTGCTTATATGAGCTATATAAAAAATAATTTAATCGCTAACTACTTGCTTTTTTTATTGATCTTAACCAAATTTTGCAATTAAATTCTTGATAGCCATTATTTAAATACCATAGTGCACTAAATTCCAATTGGCAACTCCTTCGAGGCTGGGGGCCCAAAATACGTGTTTTCTTAAACGTTTACGAAATATTTCACTATTCAATTATTAAAGGTCTTGACAAATAATGATAAATGTATCCATTATTATCCATCTTAAAATAAACAGTTGTTTTGAGCTTTATATCTTGCCCCGAATGGGCCCCTGGGGCCCTTAATGTCGTTTTTTGCCTATATAAGCTATATAAAAATTAGTTTAAGCGATAGCTACTTGATACATTGATGGATCTTAAACAAACTTGGTATATAAATACTTTATAGTCAATATTAAAATATTATAGGGCACTAAA
>MUZC01004403.1:282476-302236 GCA_002072015.1 Radix auricularia | reverse complement strand
TATATATATATATATTTATTTATTTATCCATTTGCTGGGAAACTTGGACTTTTTTGCACACTTCCGTGTAGGTTTTTGGCATAGTAGTTTTTAAAACAGATCACGCATTGGATTCTTAAATAATCATTTTTACTGAGATCGTTTTAAGCTTTATATCTTGTCGTGAATGGGCACTGGGGCTCTTAATGTCGTTTTTTTGTCTTATAAAAATTCAAGGGTCTATAAATAATTACTCTAGGAAACTGAACTCTTTATGTTCATTCCTTCGGGTAGGCGGCCCCAAATTTTTTTGTAATGCACGTTAAAAATTTAATTCTCCAAAGCAATTTTACACTATATTGAGAAACATAGCTTGAGTACAATGTAGCACTTATTTTAGAGCCTAGCCCTTTAATGTCGTTTTTTTTAAAGCTTTTAAATTATTATTTTATTTATCTGTTTGCCATGATCTTTGGACTCTTTTTTTGCACTTCAGTGTAGGTTTCTGGCATAATTGTTTTTAAAACATATCACTCATAGGATTCTTAAATTTTCATTTTTACTGATATCGTTGCAACGCATGACCGGGTCTGCTAGTAACTAAATATAAATTGAACAGCCTTAAAATTACTTATCGCTAAAAGCAAAATCGAAGTGTATCTCTTTTTATTTTTTTCAAGCACTTTCCATTTTACTTGTATACAATTTTTTTATTGTATATTTTTTTTAAAAATGTAAAAAAAAATTAGGCCAGGTCTTATCTTATCTTAAATGTTACAGACGCTCCTTCGGTACAGAGGTTTATTGCGCCCTACGTTATCTGTGGTTTGTGTTTAGTCCTTAAATACTTATTAGATATTTAAATGATGATAAAGTGTTGTCTTTCCTGGTTTCTTCAGGCAACCAATTCCACGCCCGAATACCGGACAGGAAGAAACAAAACTTGTATGTGTTTGTTCTTGCATTAGGTGTTTTTATCCTTATGTCTGTCTGAGGGTTGTATTAAGTTTTTTCTGTGTTGTATTTCTAAATTGGAATTAATTGCTTTATGTATAATTACTAATTTACACTTGGTTTTTCTATCCTCTATTGTTTCAAGGTTTTATAATTTAACTAATGGTGTTACTCTTGAGAGTTTTAAATATTCTCCAGTAATGAATCTGGCAGCTCTTTTTTGAATTAGTTTGTAGTTTAGCTATGTTTTCTTTGGTGGATGGGTCCAATACAGAATATGCATATTATAGTATAGCTCTCGCCAGGGTGGGGTAGCCTTTAAGTTTTATATCTTTACCAAATTTGTAAGAGTTTCTTTTTATAAAACCTAAGGTTTAGTTTGACTGTTAATAACTTCATTGACATAAGGATTCCATGATAGTTTCTCATGTATTATGACTCCTAAGTATTTTGCATCCTTAGTTTGGGTTAGTTCTTTTCCATAAATGAAATATTTTGAACTTATTTGTTTCTTGTTCTTTGTTACTCTTAGAAGAAAAAATATTAGATTATTTTCTTAAATTGAAATCGAATTTTAATTAATCACATTATTTTCGATGGATTAAAAATTGTAACTATTAATATATTAATGAATTAATAATTTCCGAAACTCTAAAATAATTATCAAATATTTGTAGCCCACCTCATAGAGGCAGGTTAGTTATATAAATCTCACGAGATAAGTATAGTTCAGTATTTGTAATTTTCGTGACATGCCCCACCAAAGCCTTTCGAAAATTCTGATGCCACCATGTATCATATACAAGAGATTTAGTCTTGTAATAAAAATAAATTAAAAACCAAATTTTTGAACTCTTAACACTTTATAAAGGAGACGCGATCAATATTTATTTCAATTTGTGTTTACATGACTATTTTATCGTATCACACACATTCACTAGATTTACATATCACATTTTTGGAAAAAATAAATTTATATAAATATTGTAAAAGTATCTTCAATATAATACGTGCCACGGAACAGACTCAACTAGCATAAACATTTACAGATCGTGAAATTATTACAAAATTATATTCAATATTGTAAAGATCCTTATTACTCTTTGGACTAACTCTTAGCTTTTACTATATTTTACTTCTTGTTACACTCGTCTTCTACTCTTGTTCTCAATCATCAACTCCAAGACTAATGTAACTAGTTAATTCTTTTTATTACTTCACTTCATCAATTGTAGTTACTTCTTACTAAACACTAATCTTTACCGTCCAAATGTCTACAAGTCTACTTTGTCCCTAGCGGTGCGTCTCTCGGAATCTCTCAAGTTCTGCTTAGCCTTCCTCCCTTTTTCTCCCCAGTGCGTCCATTCCAATACCCTTCAGTCTCCACCTCCAAAATTTTATTGTCCGAAGGAATCTGTCAATCATATGGAAACACCCCTAGATTAATACGGGGGTGGGACCGCTTTAACATATTCATGACTGTGGAAACCTCCACCACTTAACTCCACCCCCCGGCCACCTGGACTTGTGGTCATCCTTTATATACCCCGGGAATTTCACACCTTGGTCAGAAGTCAGCTTCCGTTTCATGTCCCTATATGTCATCTTCAGACCCTCTAATCGCCCTAGATCTAAATACCTGCCCTCAGCTCCACGCTCAGTGGCAAACAGTCTTTGATCTTGAAGTGGATTGAGATCTATAATTCTAGATAGATGATACAACAGACGAGGAAGCCATTGTATGTTCGCCTCGTTTATTCTGTTTTCAATTACGAAAGAACTTACACATGTAAGGGACATCACTCAAGCATTATAAAACTAATACAAGAGAGTGAGTTCCCCCAAGAATAAAGCTTAATATATTACAGATCTCAGCTAACCTAAAACCTAATTTCCCAATATATAATAAGCATAGCGCGACAGACTTCTATCAACATTTACATCCTACATAGAAATTTATTGAGGTAATCTAGAAATTCATTAATTTTTTTAAAGGATATTCGATTGATACAAAATTTTGATTGAATGCATTGTTAGGTGACAAAAATCTATGTGCGATATTTCAACTCGATAACATATAAGAATACAGGACTCAACACAAACCATAGAAAACCGTAGGATGCAATAATCTTCTGTACAGAAGGAGCGTCTTTAACATGTAAGTAAAGATAACATTCCGGGAAACAGGTCATTTTTAAATTCCTTAAATTAACTTCACCACAGTCTCTCTCTTGGCCCGTACGTCGAGCCAGTGAAAAAAAAGTAAAAAATTACACACTTGCCGTTATGCTATGGAGCTGAAATTTTGCACATAGACTGGTGTATAAACTTACAATGCATTGTATCAAAATTTCAGATCGATCGATGTACGATGATAAAATTAATGCACTTTTAGTTAATCTCTAAATAAATGTATGGTAGCCGTCTGTTGCTTTTTACATCCTCATGTTTGCTGAAGTTCAGTCTAGCCATCAGGTAGCGTTGTGAATATTATTTTGAATATACTCAATATTTTAGTTATGTATCATATATAAGGGATTTAAAGTAAAAAAAAAATGTTTGTACAGGTTGTTTTCTACTTTTGTTTTTCCGCGGGAACACGATACAAGGACAAAACAGTAAAGTAAATATACATTTTTTAATTGAACAGCCCGTAAAAATAAAGTATTTGACTAAAAAACTTATATCTATATCTAATATATAAAGCTGAAAGTTTGTTTGTTTGTTTGTTTGTTTGTTACCAATACAAATCCACACCGTTGGACCCAGGGTGGTGAAATTTTGCAGGGGACCCCAATTTGACCTGGAATAGGTCATAGGCTATGTTTTAACCCAAGGTGACCACCCCTAGGGTAAGGGGGCCCATTTTTTGCTTTTTTCCTTATATAAGCTATATAAAAAATCATGTTAAGCCTGGTCCGTTTTGGAACTCAGGACGTGTTAGCGCATTTTCGTATTATGTATCAGTACTTATGTTAGATATCAGCATTATGTAGTTATCAGTAATTGTGTTTAGATTTTAGACATATTTTTATGAATTTTCTTGTGTAATGAATATACCTGACATTTTTAAATTTAAAAGTCATTTCTTTACATTTTAAAATTTTTTATTTTCTCTTTAATCTAACTACAAGTCACCACAAATGATGACGTAAAAGTCTCTAAACCTTTACACATATTCTAATGACGTCAACTAAAAAAAAACAACTAATTCTTTTGCACGCCTTCGCACCACTCTTGAATGCTTGAAAAATGCTCTATTCGACTTCCGGCAATGGATGCCGTTCCCTGTGCCAGTGTTAACTCTCGATTCGCAAAGTTTTTTGGTAGTTTTAACGGGTTTTTTTAACGGATCGAGTAACTGAGTGTTGATGCACCAATGGCAGGTCAGGACATACAAAAAACATATATACATCATGGGTCTAGGACTTATGGATCCTGTGATCAGGGTGATGACAGACGGACAAAACGGGTGCAATGCGATTTCGACATCTCGAAAATGCGCTAAAAATGAAAATCACGTCAAGAATATTTGTGTCAAAATAGTGCGCACTGTGCAAGAGTCTAATATTAACATTCCCTAAGCAGGAAAACCCCATTAGTATTAGGCTATAATATTTCCAATTGTAGGTTAAAGCATAAAACTTTGGGTAGTTGTTAAATATACTTAAATATTAACGGTGTGGATTTTTATTGGTAACAAACAAACAAACACACAAACTTTCAGCTTTATATATTAGATATATAAAAACTAAAAATCACTAAATATCCTATTTTACTGATGGATAGAAGCATGAAACTTTGGCAAGTTGTTAAGTACGCTAAAGCGACGATATTTTGCGATAAACATTTTTTAACTTCCCACTCATGGGAAGCCGGGTGCCCGAATGTTGTGTTCTTTTAACTTATATACGCTATATAAATACTGAAAATCAACCATTCTTCTATTTCCCGTGTAGTTAGAAGAATGAGACTTTGGGAAGTTGTCAAGTACACTCTCCTAACGCTAATTTGCGAAAAAGAATTTCAAACTTCCCACTCATTGGGGGCCGGGGGCCCAAATGTTTTTTTTCTTTTATTAGAAACAAACTCATCACTAATTCTCCAATGTACCGTGTCGTAAAAACATGAAACTTTTGGAAATTACTCTCCTGGCAATAATGGCAAAAAAATAAATAAATACAATTCTCACTTATGTGGTGCCGGGGGCAACCCCATTAGTATTAGACTATAATATATAATAAATAAATACAATTCTCACTTATGTGGTGCCGGGGGCAACCCCATATTAGACTATAATATATAATAAATAAATACAATTCTCACTTATGTGGTGCCGGGGGCAACCCCATTAGTATTAGACTATAATATTTCCAATTGTAGGTTAAAGCATACAATTTTAGTTAGTTGTTAAGTATACTTAAATATTAACGGTGTGGATTTTTATTGGTAACAAACAAACAAACACACAAACTTTCAGCTTTTTATATTAGATATATAAAAACTAAAAATCACTAAATATCCTATTTTACTGATAGATAGAAGCATGAAACTTTGGCAAGTTGTTAAGTACGCTAAAGTGACGATATTTTGCGATAAATATTTTTAAACTTCCCACTCATGGGAAGCCGGGGGCCCAAATGTTGTGTTTTTTTAACTTATATACGCTATATAAATACTGAAAATCAACCATTCTTCTATTTCCCGTGTAGTTAGAAGAATGAAACTTTGGGAAGTTGTCAAGTACACTCTCCTAACGCTAATTTGCGAAAAAGAATTTCAAACTTCCCACTCATTGGGGGCCGGGAGCCCAAATGTTTTTTTCTTTTATTAGAAACAAACTCATCACTAATTCTCCAATGTACCGTGTCGTAAAAACATGAAACTTTTGGAAATTACTCTCCTGGCAATAATGGCAAAAAAAGTAAATAAATACAATTCTCACTTACGTGGTGCCGGGGGCCCAAATGTACTTTTTCTTATACGGGCTTTATTAACAAAATGTAGACAACGAAATACAATCACGTCTCACGAAAGATCAGGTTTCTGTTTAGGTGGAAGCACTATATGGCCTAGGAATCGATGAGTACAACCCCGCAGTGGTAACACGGGAAAGAAATATTTAAATTATCACTTACTGGGAGCCGGGGGCCCAAATGTAGTTTTTTTTTTACTATTATATGCTATATAAATACTGAAAATCCCCCATTCGACTATTTCCCGTGTAGGTAGAAGAATAAAACTTTGGGAATTTGTTAAGTACACTCTCCTAACGCTAATTTGCGAAAAAGCATTGTGTACGCTTCTCCAGAAATCCCTATTTAAAACCCGTGCGAAGCCGGGTACTTGACTCTAGTTTTATATATATAAGACGCATATGTTGTCTGTCTGTTCCCTAATAACTCAAGATCCAGACCACCCAATAAAGTAAAATTTGTTGAACGTACACACAATCATATGGGGAAGGTTCTTAAATAGGTTTTGTTCCATAAATTCACACTCATGAGCGCCGGGGGCCCAAAAACTTTTTCCTTTTTTTTTGAGCAATATAAAAAATTAAAATCATCAATTTTTGTATTTCCCGACGAAGCAGACGCATGAAATTTTATGAAATTGTTAAATACACTTCTCCAAATGAAACAGGCGAAACCGTATTTAAATAATCAATTTCATCGCGCTTTGCTGCGGGAAGTTGGAGAATTAGTGATGAGTGAGTGCATAACAAAACTATATTTGGGCCCCAGGCGCCCAGCAAGGGATATTTTAAATATTTAATCTCCCGCTGCCATTTTTGAAGTGTATTTAACAAAAAATTTAAAATTATATTACGCCAATTTTCGTCGTGAAAGGGTACCCAAAAACTTCCAAAAGTTTTATGTTTTTACCTACACGATAAATTGTGAAATTTGTGATGAGTCGGTTTTTAATATAAGAAAAATCTATATTTGGGCCCCCGTTCCACAATGAATGGGGATTTACCATTCTCCTTTTCACCAACTTTCATCGGGGGATTGTACTAAACAACTTCCCAGAGTTTCAAGCTTCTACATACATGGGGAAAGGGAAAATTATTGATGTTCAGTTTTTATATAGTTTATATAAAGAAACAAAAAACTACATTTGCCCCCCCCCCCGGCCCCCATGAATAGATATTTTAAATAACTTTTCACCTACTACCATCGTAAAAGTGTATTTATCAACTCCCCAACGTTTCACGAGTCTACCTACTCGAGAAATATGAGAATTAGTGATTTCCAATTTTTATAAAGCTCTTATAAGATAAAAAGTTTATGGGGCCCCGGCCCCCATGAGTGTGTATTTCAAAACTCTTTTACACCAACATTCGTTGTGAGAGGGTACTTAACAATTACCTAAAGTTTCATGCTCCTAATAAACGGACTATTGGAGAGTTAGTGATAAGTTGGTTTTTAATATAAGAAAAATATATTTCGGCCCCCGGCCCAAAATTAGAGTGAATTTTAAAATTCTTTTTGCCAATTTTCGTCAGGAGCTTGTACTCTGAAAATTTAAAAAGTTTCATGCTTCTACCTATATGGGAAATAGGAGAATTATTTATTTTCAATTTTTATATAGCGCATAATATGAAGGGGAAAAAAAAATTTTTGGGTCCCATCCCCCATTAGTTGGAAATTTAACTTTTTCTTTTGCCAAACATCATCGGAAGCAAGTATTCAAAAAATTTACAAAGTTTTATGCTTGTACCTATACGGGAAATAGGAGAATTAATTATTTGAATTTGTAAATATCTCATATAAGGAAAAAAAACTTTTTGGGGTTCCCATTATTTTTTGGCCTCCATACCACCATGGATGGGAATTAAACATTCTCTTTAGAAAAGTATCATCGGGAGATTGAACTCAGCAGTTTTTTAAATTTTCTAGAGAATTAGTGATTTTCAGTTTTTAAATTTGGGCCCCCGGCCCCCCAGTAAGAGATATTGTAAACATGATTTTACCTGCTAGCATCGTGAAAGTGTATTTATGAACTCTTCGACGCTTCATGAGTCTACCTGCTCGAGAAATAGGAGAATTGGTGATTTTCTATTTTTATAGAGCCCATTTAATGAAAAAAAAAAAGATTTTTGGGCCCCAGCCCCCATAAGTGCGAATTTTAATATTTTCTTTTGCCAATTATCGTCGGAAGAATGTACTCAATAAATTTCCAAAGTTTCATGCTTCTACGTACACGGGAAATAGAATAATTATTGATTTTCAATTAGTATATAGCTTATAAAAGGAAGAAAACAAATGTTTTTGGGGACCCGGCCCCCATGAGTGTGAACTTCAATTGTTTTTCGCTAATATTCGCCGTGAAAGGGTATCCAACAACTTCCCAAAGTTTCATACTTCTATCTTACACGGCAAACAGGAGAATTAGTGAATTTCAATTTTTATATAACTCTTTTAAGGGAAAAAAAGTTTTCGGAGCCCCGGCCCAACATGAGCGAGATTGGTACAATTATTTTTTGCCAATTTTCGTCGTTAGAGGATACCCAACAACTTCCCGGAGTTTCATTTTTTCTATGTGTGGGGAAACAGGAGAATTAGTGATTTTCTATTTTTATATAGCTCATATAAGGAAAAAAAAATTTTTGGTGCCCCGGCCCCCATAAGTTGCAAATTTAACTTTTTTTCCTCCAAATATGCTCGTGAGTACGTACTTAAACAATTACCAAAGTTTCATGCTTCTAACTACACGGGACCCAGGAAAGTTGGTGATTTTCAATTTTTATAAAGCTCAAATAAAGGAAAAAAAATTGGGCCTTAGGCCCCACATGATCGAGATTTTTAAATTTCTTTTTCGCCAATTTTCGTCGTTAGAGGGTAACAAACAACTTCCCAAATTTTCATACTTCTACCTACAAGGGAATATGGAGAATTAGTGATGAATGTTTCAGTCAGTGCTTTCCCTTTTATTAGTATAGATTATCTCTTTCTGGGGGTCCAAGTGAAGTTTTTTTCCTAACATGAATTATTTATTAAAACGGAAAATATCTAATTCACCTATTTCCCGGATAGGTAGAAGCATGAAACTTCGGCAAGTTTTCAATTATGCACTACGACGATAATTTTCTTTTTTTAAATTTCAAATTCCCACTCATGGGGGGTCGGGAGCCCAAATGTACTTTTTCTTAAATGAGCTATGTTAACAAAATCCAGACAACAAATAAACGTGAAATTTAGAACAGGTACACAACATTACATAATGAAGGATCTTAATTAGGTTTTGTTTCAATTTATCACTCGCGTGGGCAAGAGTCCCAAAAACGTCTTTTAATTAGATAAGCTATATATAATTAAAAATTACTAATTCTCCTATTTCCCGAGTTGGTAGCAGTATGAAATTTAAGGACATTGTTTAGTACACGCCCGCAGTGGTAACAGGTGAAAATATAATAAATGATCCCACCAAATATTTCCCGTTTAGGTAGAAGAATGAAACTTTTAGAAAGTGTTAAGTACACTCTTCAAACGCTAATTTGCATAAGAGAATTTTATAATTCCCACTTATTTGGGGCCGATAGCCCAAATGTAGTTTTTCTCTTATATTAAAAACTCACTCATCACTAATTCTTAAATTTACAGTGTATGTAAAAACCATGAAACTGTTAAAAGTTCTTGAGCACACTCTGCCAACAATAATGGCCATCGCTCTATAAATTCCTACCAAAATGTAGTTTTTTCCCTATATGATCTTTTAAAAAATTGAAAATCACTAATTCTTCTTTTAACCGTGTAGGTGGAAGCATGAAGTCTTAGGAAATTGTTTAGTTCACATCCGCGATGGTAATGGGAGTAAAATAATAATTCACTCCCTTGGGGCCGGGGCCCAAATGTACTTTTTAATATATACAAACAGATTCATTACGTATTCTCTAATTTTCCGTGATTTTAGAAGCATAAAAGTTTGGAATAATGTTGAGGAGGCACTCGCGAATAATAATTAACGAAGAAGAATTTTAAAACTCATGTGGGCCCGGGGGCCAAAAACGTTTCTTCTTTACCTGGCTTTAAAAAAATTTAAAACCACTAATTTTACAATTTTCGGGTAGGAAGAAGCATGAAATTTTCGAAAGTTGTTGAGTACACTTCTGCGATGGTAACAGGTGAAAAAATATTTATAACACTTACTGTGAACCGGCTGACCTAATGTTTTTTTTCTTATATAAAAACTAAAAGTCTTTATTTCTACTATTTGGAATAATAGAAATTTGGAAAGTTGTTAAGTACACTTCAACGACGAAGCTGTCATAACCGGTACGCCAGTCTCTTGGGATTGCTGGCATAGACTTGCAGACACTATGCTTTTCTCATGGGCAGTTGTATGTGACTTCTCCAGAGTGGGCAAAGAGGAAAATCTTTGTGTACACACTCCGAATAAAACTGCCAAAAATGTTTTCTATCACATTTATTTAAGATAAATTGTACACTTTTACTTCAAGCAAATTAACAGTTTAGTACACATTGACAGAAAACCTTATTTAAAACCCGTGCGAAGCCGGGTAGTTGCCTCGAGTATATATATATATAAGACGCATTTGTTGTCTGTCTTTTTGTCCGTCTTTTCCCTAATAACTCCACATCCAGAAAACAAAGTAAAAATGAAATTTGGTAAACGTACACACAATCATATAAGAAAGGTTCTTAAAAAGGTTTCGTTCCATAAATTTCAACTCATGGGCGCCGAGGTCCAAAAAACGTTTTTTTTTCGCCTTATTTGCTCTCTATAAAAAATGAAAATCACCAATTTTCCTATTTCCCGTGATGCCAAAAGCATAAAATTTTAGGAGATTGTTGAGTACACTTCCGCAATGGTAACATTCTTAAATATGTTAAAATGATCCCTTTCTTGGGGCTCGGGGCCTGTTGGTTCTCGATGTCTAGGGGTTCTGATCGAGACCTCACCGCCAACTTGCGTATAAAGATTGAACACAAAAGTCCTCGTACTAAAAGCAATCTTTATTCACACGAGTCTTCACTCGTAACATATGTACATCTGTATTAATAGTAGTACAAATCCATGCACCTTAACTTCAACATTTAACAGCCCTTGATCCAACAGACCGACCCTGGGCACCGCTAAGCCTCGTGTCTTTTGTGTTTACTTGTCCCCATGTGCCCCGCTTCAACTATTCCTGACTGTCGCGACACACCCGAGTTATATCCCCGTGGTCCTAGACTGACCTTGCATGGACTCTGATCCACGCCCGCACGTGAATCTCTTAAAACATCATCAATGAGCTTGTGTCGACGCAGACATATCACTTAAACAAGCAGTGATTCTCATAACCCAGAAATAAAGTTTTTTTTTACCTTATATGAATTATATATAAAAACTGAAAATCACTAATTCTCCTTTTTCACGGATAGGCTTAAGCATGAAACTTTAACAAGGTGTTAAGTACGCTACTCCGACGATAATTTGCGAAAAAGAATTTTAAAATTCCCACTCATGGGAACCGGGTGCCCAAAAGTACTTTTTCTTAAATGAGCTATGTTAACAAAATCCAGACAACGAAAAAACGTAATATTTAGTACACGTACACAACAGGACATGATGAAGGTTCTTCAATAGGTTTCGTTTAAAAATTCTTGCTGATGTGGGGCCGGGGCCAAAAACGTCTTTTACTTAGACGGGCTAAATACAAACTGAAAATTACCAATGTTACTATTTCCCGAGTAGGCAGACGCATGAAATTTAGAGAAATTGTTGAGTACACTCTCGCTTTCGTAACAGGCATAAATATATTTAAATGATCCCTTTCTGAGGCCTGGGGGGGGGGGGCCAAAAATAGTTTTTTCCTATAATGATCTTTATAAAAATAGTAATCAGACACTCATAACACGGATGAGGACTGGTCATTATCCAATACGAAGCTACCTGTATAAATTTGGCAACAGAAGGGAACTGGCCTGTAGTTTGTGTGGCTACTTTTTTGTAGGTTGAGGTGGTAAAGAGAGAATCAGGATCCTCCTAGACGACTGTTCCGCAACAGGATTCTTATAAACAATTTACAGAACATTATATTCAAAGAAGCATACTTTATAAAAGTATCTTACTTTATATAAACATTTAAGATTTACTATTTAGAAGGCTAAAGAGTGATCTATAAGTGAAAGAATGAATGAACTGCATATGTAAAACCTCAAAAGCACTTTCCCACCGTTTTTAGTCATAATAATCGAGTGCACTTGGACTTATAAGTTTTAAATTATTTTCTTTTTTAGTCCAATTTTAAAAACTTCTTTTTTAAAATCTTTTTTTTTACCTCGATTAATTTTATTAAAAATTAATTGTAACTGTAAAATCATAGTGTATATCGAAAATTGTATTTCTTTACTTATATTACTTTTGTTAAACATAAGAAAACAACAAAATTGCCTAATTGGTTTCCATATATTATGGATTGCCAGCTTTCAACGAGTGGAGGTAATCTTTCTTTTGCCTTCTAATTTATAAATCTTTAAATTTTATACCAAACACCTCATAAGCGCCCGCCCGACGTTCAATTACCACGGGGATATTGTCATGGGGTGAACTCCGGTGGCTCGTGGATGTCAACAATAGTAGACGGATACAGACGCCTTCTAGAGATAATTTAATAAACTAAAAAAAGCATTATCTTTTTAAAGGTACATTCGATCGATCTGAATTTTTAATACAACGTCAGCCACGATCTATCTGTTGTAAAATTTTGTAATCCCTAGGATCATCGAAAATAATATAATTTTACTTTGAAAAATTTAAAATTTCGCGGACAGTAACAAAAGCTTGTAAATAAAATCGTGATAAAAAAGTTAATAATAATCATAATAAATAATAATAATCATTTAATGATAATTTATGTAGCGCTGTATCCCAGCAAGGAGCCAGGCACACATGGAGATAACAACACATATATTAATTAAATAAACATTCATATCATACTAACTACATGAATGACAATATGTTATACATCAGCTACGTTAATCATTAAAAGAAACTAGACGCCCGTGGCGTAGCGTACGCCGGAGATTTGCTAATAGATGGTGCAAAAAAGTGGGGGGGGGCATGAAAAGACACAAACTACATCACGATGAAATCAGAACTACGCGAATAAACCTCGGATGTGGGGATAACTACGACGCATTGTTGATCTGGAAACTTGTGCACTGTGGTTAGCCACTTACCGACCCCCATCCCTGCACTACTTTAGCTTGCCAACCATAAACTAATTGGCATAACCTGACAAAGGTCATTCGTCAAGCTTATTTCACTTCGGCTTGTGCTTGTTATGGTGTTGCGAAGTCATGATCAAAAAGAAAGTGGGAAATGAACGGGCACAAGCACAAACATTTTTAAAAATTAAAAAGTAGTGTTAGCTGGGTAAGCTACGACCTACCGCGGACTAGGGGAATGTAATAACTATTTCACTACTAAATACATGCTATTTTAATAATCTGAAAGAACATAGTAATTATCTCAATTCAACGAATTGTTGGTCACGCTGACCCCCCACACTGTGCACTACATTTTCTTGCAATTTTGTTTGGTTGCTGGGGTCAGGAAAGCTTGATTATTATGTGCTCGGTGTACGACATGAATGGACCATGATGAGAATTATATATATAAAGATATAGATATAGGATATAGATCGATAGATAGATGTTGTTTCATTAATTGTGAAAATAAAGTTTGAAAAGATGTGTTTTAAGTGCAGTCTTGAAGGACTTAGTAGTTGAAAAAATGTGTAATGGAAGAGAATTCCATTGCTTGGCTGCACAAAAAGAGAATGACCTATCGCCAAATGTTTTATTTCGTGTCTTTGGGACACAAAAAATGCATGTATCTGTAGAAGAGCGTAGCTGACGACTTAGGGAGTAAACCGACAAAAGTTCAGTAAGATAGTAAACGTATGAGTCAGAACGGCCAGTAATCGTGCACCAAATGGGAGAATGAATATCAATGCTCAGTCTAACATGTGATGTTGCACTTAGTGTAACAATGAACGCTCAATCTCAGTCAGCAGGTGTTCAATGTCTCCTAAAGTATGTCATATATCCCTTAATGGTTTAATCTGTGCAGATAGTTGTTTGTAAGAAAATGTGCATTCCTCATTTGCGTAATGAAGGACTAACAGCTTAGATGGTAATAACAATCAAGGACCATCCTTGATATGTTACGAAACATTTTGGTTAAGCATAAGTTTTTTGGGCCATTAGTCTAGCCTTTGATTAATCTATCCAGAAAATTGTAACTCGCCTTCACCTTACTATGCACGAAATTTTGCCGTTTCTTGCTGATGTGCATAATATTACTGGATATTCCACTAGAGCTGTTCAATATTAAAGGAGATTACACAGATTATGAAATTGTTAGGCAATCTAAGAGTTTTCTTTGTGAGGGTTAAGTTTTAAAATTTCATTAAACTTTCTTAGTTTTTAAAATTAAATACACTGGACACTTTCAATATATTTTTTTAGACTTGTGAAAAGGGATGTGGAGCAATGCATCGAAATATATTCTAAAAAAATTAAATTACTTTATCTAAGGTATAACCAGGGGTCGACTGGAGCTTTAGAGCAGCATGTGCATTATTTACAGAGAATTTGAGGATTCTACGCGCATTATATGATTCTATATAACAATATAGGCCCACCAGGCACTGCCCTAATGTAAGACTGATCAGTCCGATATTGGGCATATCCTACTATATTAATAAGGAATAATTCAAAGCAAAAAATGGTTACTCATAAAAATGTATAATTTAAAAGTCGTCCATGCAATCAATCTGTAGTAATCAACAGACGTGGGACGCGGTGGTCGAGTGGTAGCGCTTGACCGGTGTACCGTTGATCACGAGTTCGAATCCACGCGAAGGTGAGGATTTGTTCCCGGGGCATAACACCCAACTCTGATTTGGTACCTAACTATACAATAGTTAGGCGGCTGGGTAATGCGTGGAACCCTTATAGCCGTGGCCTGTGACCGCTGCATCACTTGACAACAGATCATCTCTCATGGTCTGTGGACACAATTATCTTCTGCATAGAAGGAGCGTCTGTAAATCTAAGATAAGATAAGATAGCATAGTTCCTGTAAATTTAATTTTTTAAATTTGTATTTCTTTTTCAGGCCTATTGCAAGCAATTGGGTGGTGAATTGGCTATTGTAACAACTGCAGCACAAGTATCAGCAATATCAATTGATTCTATACCAGGTAAATTCGATATAAATGATTTTAAAATACCTGTTTTAAAATAAAATTCATTAATGAATGTTATTATAAAAAAACTAATGTTTATTCTTTTTAATTTGGAAATTTAAATTCTTTTAAACCCCTATTCCTAATTGAACTCTTCTATATGCGAAACGAAGGAGACTACTTTAAGATCCAAGTGTAACTGAAATTAGTTTTAATATAACAAGAAGTATACTAAAATATTTAAAGTGTACTTTATTATTATTATTATTTATTTATTTTATTTTACTTTTTTGATTTTTAATTTTCTTGCTTTCTCTGTCTTAGTTACTTCTTATATCAAAATCAAGATAAAAGATCGGCATAAATCTTCCTTATGAACTTTTGAAGTAGAATTGTTTTTCATATTGCATCTTTAAAAGTCTACCAATAATTTCACCTTAATTTTGTTTATTTTGAGTGCTTATGTAGCGTTATAATTTTTTTTATTATTAAAAAAAATATTTATATATTTTTTAAAATATTTTTTCTTTAAAACTTAAATTTAAAAAAAAAAAATACATTTAGTTCCTAAAATAAAAGATTCACAAACAAATTGTGTAATAATAAATAAATTAAAGGTTTATTACTTGACTAATTCAAAAATAGAAGTTTGAGCTAATGCTTTAGTTAGTAAAATTAACTTACACAGGTATTTTAATAATGTTTTTAAAAAAATCTCAACACATGTTAAACATATATATTAGGGCTGTTATCGATTAAATTTAAATTAATCGTTAACTTTTGAATAATTACCGATTAATTAATCGATAATTTTCTTAAAGCTAAAAATAAAGATGTATGACGTCATTAAATTGAAAATTTCAAGGTAATAACAACAGGTTATTGTTTTTTTTAATTGAGTTATTTTTAAAACATAGTTAGCAATAAAAGTAAGTTAACTAACGCTTTAAAGTTTAGGCACTAAGATAAACATTTCAAATTAATGTTAAAAATGTAAACGTAATACAGCTGAATAGAAATTGTTTGATGATAAACAAAAACATAAAAATCATCTTTTTATCGCAAGTGGTTCAAAAGTTATTATTTTTTTCCTAAGACCTTATAATCACTTTTTCCATTATATTGTTTTCCTTCACGTTTTGTGCCCTCTTACGGCATTTTTAAAAATGCCCATAACTTAAGTATGTAATGTAGCCTAATTTAAATTTAAATATATATTATTGTTAGCAGATATATTTAAATACAAGCAGTTCAAAATAATGTTAATGAATTTAAATTTTGTTATTGTTATATAATTAAAAGCAATGTTGTTGTTTTTTTTAAGTATCGTTGTCTTTATAAACCAGGTTATTTTAAAGTTTAAACTTTAAGAGTCCGTTTTTTAAATGGAGTAGTTTCTACGTAAGAAACAAAGTATTATTAATTATTTATTAATAAATCGAAAATTAAAAAAAAAAAAAACTTTTCTTAATTTTCATAAATATTTTATCGATTAAAATAATTTTAATCGATAAAATGTTTTAGCGATTAATCGAGAAATTAATCGGTAGTTTCCGCAGCCCTAATATATATCAATAATCTTCTGTACAGAAGGAGCGTCTGTAACATATAAGATATATCAGGGCTAGTACAGATTTAAAAAAATTCTGAATAAATAATTGATTTATGTGGGTTAATTTACATTATTTTTATTTTTAAATTACCTAATGCACATTTAGATCCCGTTAAGTCGTGATTCATTATATCGAAATATCGCTTAAATCGCGGTAATTAGTTGACTCCAAAATTTTATGACGTTACACAGGTAATTCGTTCTGCTATGCAGGAATTAAGGAAGAAAAGCCTTTTTGTTTACGTATGCATGTCTAAATAAAAACTGATAATATGGGGGAAAGTATGTTAACAACATAAATATAAATAATTAATAAATTAATATTTATGAGGAATATTTTCTTATTTGTAATCGAAATTTAATCGATCAAATATTAATTTTAATTGATTAATTAATCTTTGATTTCCGCAGCCCTAATATAGATAGATAGATAGATAAATAGATAGATAGATAAAAAGATAGATAGATAGGTAGATAGATAGATAGATAGATAGATAGATAGATAGATAGATAGATAGATAGATAGATAGATAGACAGACAGACAGACAGACAGATAGATGGATGGATGGATGGATGGATGGATGGATGGATGGATGGATGGATGGGTGGATGGATGGATGGATAGATGGATGGATAGATAGATAGATAAAAGAAGAGTATAAGGGTTATATATATAAGACGCGTTTGTTGTCTGTCTTTTCCCTAATTATTACGGCGCCCACTCTTTTTTTTTGTCAAAAACCCAAATAACTTATCCTTGTTTCATGAATACGAAATATTAAACTTCATGAAATGTATACAAAATATTTTCTTATCTTATAAATGTTGATTTTTGGCGCTTCATCACCTGCCTCAGCGGCGCGTGCAGCTTCTCGCGCTTCGACTTCTCTAAATGGTATTGGTTAGTGCTGTAAAAATATTTAATATGACGTCATTGTTTGGTGTGCATCGGTGCGCAAAATTATTTATAAATAAAATTGAATGCCAATTACCGAAACAACACACGCACCTGTGACGTCAGCATGTGTGTTGATGTATACAACATAGACACCATTTTGTGTACTTTAGATTAGAGAAGTCGAAGCGCGAGAAGCTGCACGCGCCGCTGAGGCAGGTGATGAAGCGCCAAAAATCAACATTTATAATATAAGAATATGTAGTTGTTTTTTTTAAATAAAATATACGCTTTATAAATACTGAAAATAACTAATTCTCCTATTTCCCGTGTAGGTAGAAGAATGAAAAATTGGGAAGTTGTTAAGTACACTCTACTAACGCTAATTTGCAAAAAAAGAATTTTAAACTTCCCACTCATTGGGGGCCCAAATGTATTTTTTTCTTATATTAAAAACTCACTTATCACTAATTTTTAAATTTACCGTGTAGGTAAAACCATGAAATTTTTGGACATTCTTGAGCATACTCTCTCGACAAGAATGGCAATCGTTCCACAAATTCCCACTCATGGGGGCCGGGGGCCCAAAAACATTTTCTACCCGTTATATGATTTGTATAAAAGTGAAAATAACTAATTCTTATATTTCCCGAATAGGCAGAAGCATGAAATTTTAAGATATTGTTTAGTAAATTTCCCAAGTTATAACAGGCGAAATATATTTAAGCTATCACTTTCTGGGGTCCAGGGACCAATATGTTTTTTCCCTATATGAGCTATATAAAAATTGAAAATAACTAATTCTCCTATTTTCCGTGTAGGTAGAAGAATGAAAGTTTGGAAAGTTGTTAAGTACACTTTACCAACGCTAATTTGCAAGAAAATATTTGAAAAACTCCCACTCTTGGGGGCTAGGGGCCAAAATGTAGTTTTTTCTTATAATAAAAACCGTCTTTTCTCTAATTCTCAAATTTACCGTACACGTAAAGACATGAAGCTTTTGAAAGTTATTGAGCACAATCTCCCAACAAAAATGGAGATAACTCTTTTAAAATTCTCACTCGTGGTGGGGCTGGTGTTCCCAAATGTATTTTTTTCCTTTTAAATGAGCTGTATTTCCCCTCTCCAATGGTAACAGGTGAAAAAATATTTAAGTTATCTCTCTAAGGGGGCCGGGGCCCAATGTAGATTTTTTCTTTATATGAGCGATATAAGAAGTGAAAATTACAACTTCTCCTATTTCCCGTTTAGGTAGAAGCATGATACTTTGGGAAGTTGAGCAATATTTATCCGCAATGCTAAGAGGAGTAAAAAGAAATCACTCCCCTGCGGGCCGGGGCCCAAATGTATTTGTTCTGATATAAAAACAGACTCATATTGTCTAATTTTCTGTGTCGGTAGAAGTAGAAAAAATTGGAAATTTGTTGAAGAGACACTCAGGACGATAATTAAACAATTTTTTTTTTAAAAACTCATGCTCATGTGGGGGCGGCGTTTATAAACTTTAAAAACCACTAATTCTCCTATGACCGAGTAGGTAGAAGCATGAAATTTTTTAAAGCTGTTGAGTACACTGCTGCGTTGGTAAAAGGCGAAAAAAATATTTATAACACTTGTTAGGAGCCTGGTTCCCAAATATAGTGTTGCTGGTTTTTTTACTCATATAAGCTATATAAAAATTGAAAATCATTAATTCTACTATTTGGAATAATGGGAATTCGGAAAGTTGTTAATTACACAACCAAGATGATTTCAGTTAACTGGTGGGCCAGAGTCTTGAGATTTCTGGTAAAGAATTGCAGACACTATGCTTTTCTCATAGGCAATTGTATTTGACCTTCTTTAAGATGAATGTACCCTTTCACTTTAAGCAAATAAACAGTATAGTACGCTTCTACAGAAAAACTCATTTAAAACCCATGCGAAGACGGGTACTTGCCTCCCAATAAGTGTTATAAATGTTTTTAATATTTAATAAATTTATGGAACGAAACCTGTTTAAGAGCCTTCCCCATATAATTGTGTGTACGTTTACTAAATTTCACTTTACTGGGTTGTCTGGATCTTGAGTTATTAGGGAACAGACAACCAATGCTTCTTATATATATATATA
>MUZC01004403.1:220842-277297 GCA_002072015.1 Radix auricularia | reverse complement strand
GTTTGCCTCATTTTGGGTTAGGGGGGCCTGCGACCCCAATAAAATTCTCCAGGCCTTTTAAAAATGATTATCTTGTATTTTTTATAAATGTGTATTTATAGGTATATCTACTTATGCTCCCTCTTTTATTACTGCTTGCATAAATAAGTCATGCAATGGTAAACATGTACCTTAACTCTGTTTCAATTAAAATTATTTATTTATATTTATTCATTTAGAAAATAAACTATACGATTGACTGAAGGGGACATCCATGAATGACGTCACTCGAATTTGGCTGATTTTGCACCCCCTGCCCCCTCGCTACACGTCGTAAATAAAACTTAGACACCTTCTTCAATGTGACGTCGCAAAGATCCCCCCCCCCCGCAATAAGAGCATAATGAGCAAGTTCTAAAAAATCTTTTTCTATTTAAAATATGTTTCTAGTGCAAGGCTGCACTCTAATATCGTAACACGCGTGAAGCAACGTAAAAAGTCATTAAATTAAGTGTCGGCATTCAGATATTTAAGTCGAAATTTTATTTAAATTCGCGTGTTTTTAATGACGTCAAATGTGTTATTCCTTTCTCCTCCCCCTCCCTGTGTGTGACGTCATTTTTAGGCGACCTCTAAAACGTCGGCATTTTCGAGACCGCGCAGGGTGGCAAAAGCTCTAGCTACGCCACTGCTACACACCCTTCTAAATATAAGAGTAACACAATATTCCTCTTAATCTTAAAAAATAACGTTAATTTCCGATTTTAATTTTAACAGACCATTTTACAAGCGTAACTTCGAGTGCGGTTGAATCCACAACTACTCAATTAGTTCCATATTCTAAAACTACTGAATCAAAGACAACTTATTCCACTGCCTTGGATTTTACAAAAAATAAAGAAGTTCTCCCAGAGCTGCCATTGTCTGTTATAAGCACTTTAAAAGCTTTTGCTAAGCAAGAAAACACCAGAATTTATACAGCCCAAACTATAACCAGTCTATTCAATAACTGGGAATCGACAACAACAATAGACACAAATTGGCAGAGAACAGAATTAACAACGAGTAAGAAACATTTTTTTAATTAAAATGTTCAGTCAATATATATTGTAAAGAGTAATGTTGGTTAAGTTAATGTATTTCTCTATTTCAAATACAATTTGGATACACATATAATTTTTATTACTTTATTTATACTAATGCAACAGACTGAAAATAGGATTTGCTTTCGGAGTAAAACTTCAAGAGAAATCTAAAGAAGACAAACATAATGTGCTCTTACAAATACACTTTTAACGTTTGAAGTAAATCAACCGAAATGATTATAGCAGTTAAAAGTAATAGAAATTACTCCAATATGTAAAAAATATAAGCAATATCCCAACCTACTGCTAATCATATAATTTTTTTTTTTTTAATTTAAAAACAACGAATTAGAATGCGATTCAACTAAAACAGGACATAAAACACATTTAAGCTATCAATTAAAACTTTTTTTTAAAAGCGTGGTTTTTGTTGTTGCGGCTCCTCGTCAATGAAGGGCACCCACCGATCATCGTCGGCGTCTGCAATTCCTCCAAGGGCATAAGCCACATACAAGAGACCTCCAGGCATCTCTATCCTGGGCCAGCTTCTCCAGGATCTGCACAGGTTTACCACATTGCTAACAATCCTTACTTTTAACTTGCTGCTCAAGTTATTGGAGACCCAAATATTATTGAGTGTTGACAAACTGCTCTTACTTTTTTTATCCTTATTTTGATATTACCATTCTGTACCATCTTGTTTATCTATCCTGCTGACAATGTAAACAAAACTGTTTTCTCCTCAAGGGCTTGCCCATTAAGCATGATGGGTGATGTACTGATGGCATTAACCTTTGGGACTTTACTCTTCCCTTTTTGTATGTTTAGATCCATGCTAGCAGAAGTAGCTGCGACAAAAAATTTATTCCTGCATCTGTTTTTGGGTATGTGCAAGAAGGGCAAGCTCTTCAGCAAAGTGAAGATCATCAAGTTGATCACACAAGGTCCATAGGATACCATTCATTTTCTGCTGTGTAGATATTGTCATCACACTGTTAATGGTTCACACCAACAGGAAAAGTTACAGCAAGCAACCTTGTTTCACACCAGCCTTCACCTGTCCCCTGCTAACCATCGACAACTTGACATTTTATTCCTTCGTACGTGTTTTTATTATATAAGTAATATTCTGTTGCCCCACATAATGCCTTAGAAATCTGAAAAGGTTTTGTCTGTCCACACTATCGAAGGCTTTTTCATAGTTAATAAAGTTTACATAGAAAGGCGAGCTCCACTCTAGTTACTACCTCAGAGTGATTTGCAATGTCGCTATCTGGTCAGTGCATGATCTGTTGGTACGAAAGCCAGCTCGTTGGTCCCGCCGCCGAGGGTCTACTTTTTTTCAACCTGCTAATTAGTACGCGTTTGAAAACATTTCCTGAGACGGACAACTGGGTGATATCTCTGTAGTGAGAGCAGGAGTTTAAATCCCCTTGTGTGGGATATTTTGAGTTTGTCTATATCTTATGCATTCAAGAAACCCCAAGTAACTGCTCACCGCAATATACTATAAGTCCATAAAATAACTAGCTCAGACAGAACACTGTCAACTACCAGTAAGAATAAAATTTAATCTTTCATTTTTCCTCTATCTATATTGCATGTAGCTGTTACATGAGTAAATTCACTTGCAATCTTAGTTGCACTTACAATTTGTGTTTGAAATAATATTATTGAATTATCAAACACTACTTCACTGGACTTGACTCGCGGTTGCTTCAGGAATAAAAGTTAAACACCATACAAGAGAGCAAAAACATAGTATTCACTTAAATTCCAATTTTAAAATAAGGAGAATATCAACTGAAATGTTTATATCGGTTTAAAAAATTTTAAAGGATTTTTCTAAATTTAAAAAAAAAAGATGTATGCAATCCCAAGTTCTTTAATCATAAATTTAGAACAAGTTTTAACAACGAATATATGATATTTTAAATAGAAAAAAAAACGTTTTCAAATAACTCACACATAACCCTTAAGGTGTATTTATTAAATATAATTTGAGTACATTTTCATGATTATCATCTTTGTCAATTAGCCCCCTCCCGTTATTAAATACATTAGTTTAGCAAAAGTTTGACCTAGTTGTTTTGGTGCTAAATAAAAAATTTAATATTTTAAAAAATAATTATAGTTCTGTTCTATAGAGCGAATTACAGCCAAACAACAACAAAACAGTTTTTTTTTATATTTGTAAACGAATTCTACAACAATTCTCACGTTATCCATATCATATACCCGTATAGTGTAAGGTCAGTGAAAGATTAGGTAAAGGTAATGTTCATATGTTTAATTATTTCACAATTTCGGTGCACAAATAGAAATTGAAAGATTCTCTTGAGTCTTTACCACATAAGCTACGGACAAACGTAAAGAGTGAATTACATGTATATTTCATCCGCGTCCCATTCTGGTTTTAATTGATAAATTTTATTAATCTAGCTGAGTTAAAAAAAAACAACTAACTTCCATTTTGCTCTAAACGTATTATGCTAAGGGGTAAGGTAATAATTGTTTAATTTCTAATAAACATACACGAATGAAGCAGAAATAAAAAAATTATATATTGTGAGAAATGAACGTTAAAAACAGAAATTTATAATTTGATGTATTTAGTATTGTTTTTTCTTAACCAATGAGATTTTATTTTAAAACAAGGTTTCCGGGAAGAGGTAGGTGACTTAGTTTAAAAATAAAATCTTGGCAGCGTTGAGGTGAGAACTTTTTTTTTTTTTGGTGAAGACTTTATTTCATGAATAATATTCTAGTAATTATTTTTTTAAAAATCAATTAACTTCAATATTCTTTTGGCTTGTAAACTTCTAAACTGTTAACCTAGCAACGAGTCTTCCACTTTTTCCACACATAATCCACGTTAAAGCTAACCTTGTGAGGTGCTTTTCTTAGATTTTAGGACCTCGATAGCCAATCTAGAATACATGTTAACAGTAGTTTTATACCCTAAGTTTTGACCACTAGCCTATTGTAGACACTTTCTAGATGGGCCCTGTGTATAACTTTAAAATTCGCGCCGTAAGATTTCAGTTTTTTCCTTCAGAGTCCCAAACTTTCATAATTTTAAAGCATCCCAAATGGTATATAAAGATCACTTACCTTGCAGTTTCTTTTTTTCATGTTTGCATTTGCTTAAGTGTTCAATTACACATTGGGCAGCCAATTTTAGTTCAAGTTCTTGGCTGCCTTTTTTCACTGCAGTGTCAAACAATGACAAAAGAATACTTAGACGATAAGCATGCGCCATGGGTGGTTTTACTGGGTCTTTAATTCTATGTATCATATTTTAACTTCAAGCTGTGGTATATTTTCACAGAACGCTTTGTTTTTTAATTTTAATGTTAATGTTACAGCTGCAAAAATATTACATTTTAAGTATTTTAAAACATCGATTGCTATAAATTTAATAACGTAATTTGTTTGTTATGCAAATACATTTAGAAAAAAACTGAACATGTGCGTATAGAAACTAGACAATTAATGACATTAGCCTCTCAACCTTCAAAATCATAATCAGCATTATGTATAAACTAGTGTATTACCTATCAAAAATAACTGGAGTTCGCAAATTAAATATCATTTTGTTGTACTTTTCACTTTTTCCTGAAAGTAGTATAGTAAATAATGAGAAAATGTAGAGACAAGGAGAGAAAATTAAATATCGTTTCCATATCGAACATGTTATGCGGACGTTCGAAAAGAGTTATTTTAGGGATAGTGATTTCTTTAAGGGCTTTTTTTGTTAGCGAAGCGCTTTTTAAAATCTAGTGTTACGAACGAACATACATAGCAAATTATATATTTTAATTACACGCTTAAGGAAAAAACCTACAAGCTTAGGTTGCATGCCATATAAGTTTGCATGAATACTAATGATATAATCATGATAACAGTCAATGCATAGTGAATTACACACAGCGCAAAGTTATATTGCAGCAAAGAAGTTTGAAATTTGAAGTATTTAGAAATATTACTGATGAGCATGCCGGTTGTTTACAGATAGCCGGAAGCGCGTGAACGTGTGGAATTTAATTTTTCGCACGTTTCAGGAATTCACATAAACGTTTTTATTATTGTCTAGTCAGCATATTTTCCTTATATATTATGACTTGTGAGTTTATGAACCGATTGGTCCATATAAAATTGCCAACACATTGTCAAACATTTGTAAACAAAATAATGTTTATAACTCAAGGGAAGAAACGGTTATGTCAAATTAATGTAGTTTTGAGATATTCAAGTTTTAAAGTTCAAAATTATTAAAGAGATTTGAATTGTTAATTGGGTTAAATACATACTTGTTTTCATAAAACCTGATTCAGCACATTCTATTTTTATCATCTATCAGATAAAGGGGTTAACTAAAAAAAAATCCTAAGTGTCACATAGCTGTTTCTTCAATGTCTTCAATGTGAATAACAAAGAACTATTAGTTTTGCATGAAAACTTTGAAGTTTATCACAGGATAATAGAAAATATTAAAGTATCAACATTTAATCGTATTTACAATTTATTATACACGTCTTTGGAATTTAAATAAAGGTTTTCATTTTAGTCAAGTCAGCATCTCGTCCACTTCTATACCTAAGGCAACGTTTTTGTTTTTTTTTTCTTTGTTTTGTTTTTTTTAAATTTAGTTTAAGTGGCATTAAAATATAAAATGTAAATAACAATGAAACAAAAACTATTGGGGTGGGGGACTAATTTGTAAATATGTTATTTTTTTTAAAACATACAAATATGTAACCTTGTACAATATAAATGAAAAGCAAACACTGGACGGATGCATAACTTGACAAACTTCATTAGCAGTAATAAAAAAATAGCTTTGCAGTTCAAAACGCATCGAAACCTTGGCGACAAAATTCAAAAGCGTAAATCTCATAAAACGAATGTTATGCATTGATTTAGAAAATTAAATTTGGAATTACGTACATAATATTAACATGCACATATACATAAAAACTGACATTTAATTCCAAACAATTATAATAATAGTAATAATCAATCACATCAATTAAACAGTTGTTCTTTTAAAATCAATTATATTAACTAATGATGCCTTTTGAGCCCTTGATTGTTTGAATGCCGAAAAAACTTTGGATCGGTTTTTAAACCACTTCCTCGTAAGCTAAAGTGCTGAAATTTAAAAAAAAAATGAAGAATGATTTAATGAGTTTAGTTTAATGATAAATCTTATTGTAGTTAACAAAGCTCTACTCAAAACTTAAGAATATCAAAATAAGACATTTGAACCTGAAATATATTATTTCCTTTATAAATTTCGTTTAAAAATTGAACAAATAAGTTAAAAGTGTAGAAATATTTAGCAACAATTAACTATTGATTAGTAAATAACGAAATGTACAAGAGCAGGTTTTAAACCATGATTATCTAAACTATTTTAGTCATAAAAATCATCACAATTTGAGGTATATACATACTTTTATAGCTGATATATTAGTTCTCCTAATTTCACAGTACCATACCATTACCAGCACTATTCTTAAAACGTTCTCACAAGAAATTCAAATCAAATTAACAAAGTGAAAGTTAGGGTTATAACTATTTTCTTTTTTTTTCTTAACGAATATAAAGCCCCTTACATTTTGGAACAATTGTATGCAGATGACTGTAGGAACATGTATTTTTTTTAAATTGAAAAAAGTTCCCCCACCTCTTTATTTTCTTTTGGTCAGTCAACGCTTTTTTGACTAGCAGTAATGCCCGCCTTGTCTCTAATCCCAGAGCGCGGTGAAGCGCGCCTTGATAGCGCTCTTTTTTTTAAATGAAATCATAAAATGTAGAAACTCTTCATTGAGTGAGAGAAACTTTAGTTAATTTTCGGAAGGGTGTGTATTAGCTTTTGATAGTTTTATTCATCAATTTGAGAAGTGTTGTAGTTTTTACATGTTTATTTGACTTTTTAATAAATTAAGATGTGACTTCGCAATAGTTTTTTTTTTATCTAAAAATAATCAAAATAAACTACAAATTAAAATAGTAATAAACTCTATATGATCTTTTGGATACCTAACATTCTTATCCTTAACGATAAAGTAAGGATGATATACTGGAATACTTTGCAACATGATGAAATATTTTTGATGACTGTTCTGTTTTCAGTGCAAGATTGCAAGTCTTACCGAGAGAAAAAAGTGCAATATATTAAAAAACTTTTAAACCAGAATAAAATGTCATATAAAAATTCCAGCTGGTGAAAAAATAGAACAGGAGTATTTAGAGGAAGAATCTACCCTCATCTTCTAAACAGAAATAGAATACAACGATTCCATTTGTTGATAAGCTAAATAATCTCACACGGATGCCGACAAACAGTCAAATTCTTGGAAACTTCACTTTTCTGTTTAATAGAAAGGAACGTGGCTAGATCGAATAAAAATTATGATTACGAATATAGATTTGCTCTGGAGGGAAATTTTAGACTTTCCACTATTATCCAGCGCACTCATCAGAAGGAAACGCAATAGGCTGATTGATCTATATGACAAAAACAAAAAGAAAACGTCTCATAAATTCACTGCAAAATTTCTCATTTATTTGATGTCACCAACGTTAATGGAGAATAGAAAAGCACAAAGGATAAAGAGCAATACCAGAGGCAGGTTACGGGTGTAGGAAAGGTTGTTTATTTAATAGTCAAACAAGCCCCTTTGGCATCCATCTACCAAAAAAATTAATCCTCCTATTTTAAAAAACTCAAGCTCAAGCCAGCTCTTCTCAATTACAACCCACACAAACACATAAACTATCTGAGAATTTGCGGATTAGTAAATCTCTGCTTCCTTAGCCGAGTTGCCAACCTCTTCTTCTTCGTTATTGTATCCTGAATGCTAACCGAAATACCAAAGAGCAAGCACAACAACAGCGAGTTTAATAGTACAGAAAAACAACATTTCTACACAGAAAGCACATGACGTTCTTGCAACCGTTGCTGAACAATGTCATGGTGTGCCGGTTCCAAGTCAGGCGGGTGTATGGAAATGAGCAATCTCTGAAGGACAGAAAATGAAAATAAAAATTGCTCAAAAACTTCAAAGCTAAGATCGCTATTTTCTCTAGTTTGATGGTAAAAGATTGCAAAGAACTACATCAGCTAATTGATGAAAACGATGTTTGGTAAAATATTTGCATGATAATCTGCGACACGACCGCAGTAATTACTGGTCTTTTTTATGGGATTGTAAAGCTTAAACAGGATGATGTCATCACCATGTACTTGATCTCCTTCTGAGGCATATTATGGATTTTCTTATTCAAGAGCCAACAAGCAAACCAGACTTAACAAAGCCTTCATTTACAAATTAACAGAAACATGTGCGTCTCTTCAGGCTGACTACCTTCTCGTTGCAACAGATGATGTTAACACAGACGAGAACCCTTGATGACAAGATGACTTTAAGTTCTTATATAATCTATGTCAGGCTTATCGTCATTACAAAACAATTTCAGTTTGACCTAGAATCAGCTGGAAAAAACTCCCATACTTACACTAGGCAAGATTGAACTCAAGTGCAATATATGCTGTTATAGCATTTTTTCTTATACCAGAGTGGCGCAGTGTCCTTGCTCTATGCGACTTCATCTGCTACGAATCGACAAATACTTGTTCCATTCGAAACACTACAATAACGTGTAATTCAGTGTTTTAAACACAAATTGGTTAGTCAAATAAAACATTTATTGACATTCTCAGATCAAACCAAATTGCTGAACGTGCTGTAAAACTGACGTAGGAACTTCATGCGAAATCGCGAAAAGCTGAATTTTTAAATCTGAAGTTCATAGAAAAAAATATGTTTTAAACATTTCTTATACATTTTGTACTACTCTATATCTCATTGGTTAATAAATGTTGCTTAGTCATTAGTTTTAATCGCTCTACTTTTACTTTTTATTAATGTCCTTTTTTGAAAAATGTATTTTTTAATTTTTAAAAAAAAAATCACTTATTATTTTCTAAAAGGTGGGGGAACTTTTTGAAAAATAATCAAAAAAGCAATTGATATTCTTAAATTACACATAAAGTTTCCTCGATTGCAAGTGGTTTCATTAACAAAAAAATAAATAAAATTTTATAACCTTAGTGAAAGTGTTTACTTTTGCTAATGTAATATTTTATTTATTACTTAAAAATTCAATAAGCATCACAATTTAAATTTAAGCCTTGCCATATCCTTTAATTTATAAATATCAGATCTTCCTTGGGTGGAAGCCAGCAATATACATTTATTATTATAAAAACAAATGACAATTTGCCACCAAAACTCTAAAAAAAATAATGAATCAATTTTTTTTAGAGTTTTAAAGGATATGGCAAGGCTTAAATTTAAATTGTGATGCTTATTGAATTTTTAAGTAACAAATAAATATTACATTATCAAAAGTAAATACTTTCACTAAAGTTATAAACACATTTTTTTAAAAATGAAACCACTTGCAATCGAGAAACTTTATGTGTAATTTAAGAATATCAATTGCATTTTTGATTATTTTTCAAAATATTTTAGAAAATAAAAAGTGAATTAATTTTTTTAATAAATAATAAAAAGACATTTTTTCAAAAAAGGACATTAATAAAAAGTAAAAGTAGAACGATTAAAACTAATGACTAAGCAACATTTATTAACCAATTGATAAAAATGGGTTCAGGACTACTTGCAGTAATTCCAACAATCTCTTCAAAATCAATTTGGTATCTTCATTTTGGAACAAACCCAACCCAAGCAAAAATGAAACCAACAGAGACAGCATTTGCAACGCACCATCTTAAACAAAGTATCAATAGTATCATCATACTCTTGACATGCAGAACAAAGTAAATGTAGGATTGGTCTTTAACTCCACTATCAAGCCATGTACATATGACCACAAATCATCAGCAAAAGATGATCTAACAATACTTAATTCAATTTCATTATCCATAGAACTATTCTGAAAATCAGTGAAATTCTTTAACCTATTTTTGCTGATTATTTTTGGAGACATAATTATGATATAAAATAAAAGCTGATAGAAATTTTTTTCTTGCAATCTAGGCTCAACTTTGATAATGATTTGGGCAGCATACATTTTCTTTTACGGGTTAATTTTGTTCGGATTTAGGTCTCTCTTTAGGGCGAATTTAGTCAAAATTGACATATCTAAATTATCCTGTCTGTACAGAATGGGATTGTCTAATGCTTTTGAAAAAAAACAAATTACACAAACTATTTGTATAAGAAGACAATAAATTTAAGTTTTATTTATGAACTAAAACTAATATTATTTGTATTAGTTCATTAATAAAGCTTAAATTTATTGTCTTCTTACACAAATAGTTTGTGTAATTTGTTTTTTTTTAAATCTGTAGTTCACCTTCATCTAATGCTACTTGGGGTTCAAATAAATTTAATGTTGTCTGCGGATCAATTACATTAAACGTTGCTTGAAGTAAACATTCATCTAAAGCTGTCTGCGGATCAATTGCATTAGAAGCTTGAAGTAAACCTTCATCTAAAGCTGTTTGCGGTTCAAATTCATTTAATGTTCCTTGCGTATCAATTACATCAAAAGTTGGTTGAATTTCACCTTTATTTAAATTGTCAGGTCTTCTCCAGACTCTTAAAGTAGTTTCTAAAAATGAAATTTTGTCTTTAAAATCTTGAGCTCCCTGCATTGTCAAAAAGTTAGCAAAATCCATAAATTTTTGTTTGCATTACTAAACCGACCCTCTTGAAATTGTGGCTTCCAAATACAATTTTTGGAGATACAGAGCCAGTGGAAGTAGAATGAATCGATATAGAAACACTATTTTTGTTAAAATGTTTGGCAGTAACTGAAAACAAATTCTAGAAGATGTATATGTCTTTGAACTAAAAAAAAATATGTTTGCAAGGTAATGCCATCTTTTTAGAAAAACAACAACTACGGTGAACTGATTTTGAGCTCAAAATACGTTCCTTGTAAGAAACTGTAAATATTTCTGCTTCAACAGGGACAATAGAATACTGGATAGACCGTGACAATTTTAACTCATTGAGTAATAGAGATAGCTGCAAATGAAGTGACAACACTTTCGATATTATTCACAGTTTCATAATTATCAGATGATGTATAGTGAATTCTATTTGCAGCAAGTGACCACAAGCGATCACTTACTTTAGTCTTGCAGTTGTCAAAAGAGATAAGACAGTGAAGAGCAGATGCAATAAAAAGATAATGAGTTAAGTGTTGTTTTTTTTATTTTTGAATGGCAAGACTCTAGGTGGTTAGTAGAATGACATGGAGTCTTAAAATATCAGCATTTGATGCTGCTGACCATAAATGGGCATTACTCCACCAGTTTGACTCAAAATAATTTAAAACAACATCTGGGAGAGTATCTTTCACTTTCTGCATCAAATTAAAAAAATCATCACTTGACTCAGTACGTACTTGAGACATAAACACTGTAAGAATTGATTGCACCTCTTCAAGAACTACATGCCTTGAAAAAAAACCTGTGCACAGCTTTGTTTATGTGGAAATGACATATATTTACAGGTACATTAGGGAAAAGATCATTTATTGTGAAAATTTCTGCCATATCTTTATCAACAACAAAGCACTCAAAAAGACTGGCATCATAATTTTTTAAAAGAAGGTCTAAACAAAAAGAGACAGATTCCTTATATTTCGTTTTTACAAAACCATGAAGAGCTGGAATTCCCCTACCTTCTCCATCATTAATCATTGCAGTCAAAAGAGGATATAAATATTTATTAGTTTTGTCGTAAGTGAAATCCACTAACAACACCTCTAAAAATAGTTTAATAATCTTAATCATATCATGTGTCATGTAAGACAAATATTTAAATTCTCTACTCTCTCTCTCAGGCCATAACATACACTCCCTCCCCCGCTTGTGTTAGGGAGTCCAGAATAACTTGAGTCTCTGCTGCATAAAATGATAACTTCTTTATTTTGGACTTAAGATTGTTGAAGTCTCTGAGAAGTAACTCAACATCATGCTGTTGTTCGAGTATGTGCCTGGCTTTTGATGGCTGAATTGTGGAAGACGACACCGATAAACTTGTTGAAGCGTTCAGTTGTAACTTGCGATTCTCAGGGTATAAGCGACATATCTGGGGAAAATTGCACGGGTTCAAAACAGCGACTGTCAAAACAGCGACTTCAAAACAGCGACGGTGTCAAAACAGGGACCGTCATAATAGCGACTTAAAAACAGCGACTGTATCAAAACAGCGACTGTATCAAAACAGCGACTTCACCCCAAAGCTATTCTGGTCCAACCGTAAACCTAACACAGTGGTTCTAAACTTTTTTGACACATAGACCCCTTTTCATTGTCTAAATTGTGGTTTAAACACGACTGATATATGCAGTTAGTTTTCTCTCGTTAGCTAGCACTCAGTGAAATGATGATGTATGTATGTGACTTGGTACTTAAGATTTAGTAAATGATCAACAGCCTGTTGTTTGCGAGCATGCATATATACCCGGTATCCTTGTCAACGTCCAGCTAAGCACACCCGATCCGATGTAATCGGACAACAAAAACGCCACGTGTTCAGGTAAAGGTACGTAAATTCACTCTACCTCCAGTCATTTTATTTACATTTCCCATAAATCTCGCCAGCAAAAGTTGACCAGTGGTCATCGCTTAGTCTAGCCCTCGTAACAAGTCCTGATGTAACATGGGCCAGCCAACGAAAAGTGCCTGCTCTCGGTAGACTTCAATCGATCTCTCCACCCTGATCAAAGTGGTGATGTAATAGGACAATAAAAAAATGCCACGTGGTTAGATAGTCCTAGATTCATTCTGCCTCTCATTCCATTATTTACCATTCCCATAACACTCGCAACAACCCTAGGTAAACATTACACTATAACATAAAGGTCAATGTTCCCTCCACTCCCAAGCCAAACATGATTAGAAAGGACCACATTTATCATTGTTTTTTCTAAATTATTCCAGTGAATTTACGCTTTTCATCGTAAAATCAAAATCAATTGATGAAATTTAAAAAAACACAATTTGTTATTAAGGTGTTGACATGAATGGCAAACCTCGCAGGCACTGAAACCACCACAAACCTGCGCCCCTATCATTCACTTGTCTTTCTTGTGTAGACCTACCTAGCATAAAAACTGAATTGTAATAAGATGTACAAAGTTGTCAGTATATAAAGTTAATACATTAAATAGTTATTAACTATGTACCTCAGCCAAAGCTATTAATTTTGTAAACGGCGATCTCAGTCTCACTGCCTAGTTTTCACTTTAGACATGGTAGATACAGTGGTTCTTTTGTTTTTAGCAGCTTTATTTTTTTGTCTATTTTAATTTCAAAAATAAACAACTAAACCAAACCCAGACCCTAAAACTTAAAACCACAACCCTAATTACTAATTACGTTTATTGATAAAAATAATTACACGTATTCCTTTTCCAAGTGTAAAAATACAACTTTTCAGTACGCCTTGCTCTGCCATCATAACAACAATTCAATGTAAAAAGTTGAGCACACCGTTCTCTTTGCTTCAGCCGATCGCCGATATATAAATGCATTTCATAAATTAAAACCAGAAGTTGTCACTCTCACAAAAAAATATTAAAATTTGCTGTGAAACAATTAATATTGTATTTGAAAATAATATTTCCTAAAACTGCTGGATTTCCTCATATAACATGAGGAATGAGGACCTATAATAATCAAACAACTTCAGGATTCATAAAATTTAAAGTAACTATGACTATGTTATGTAGCCCAGAGGTGCATAATTTGTAAAATATTGAGAAATGCCTATTACCAAATTGATAAATTGACTATTCACCAATTATTGGCTAGGCCAATGCGCCCTAGGCTTTTAATAATACTAATTGAATTGCTATTCTATAAATTATAAATATGCTATATCTGCATTATATACTATTAATATTTTCTTGTACTTTTATGTTTCAAATAACAGATTTATCACTTATCCTAAAATAATTCATGAAATTTTTAAAAATTAATTTCTCACTTATTGATTAATAACAATAATATTATTTAATGATTCAGTCGGCTACTCCACCAATCTTACGCTTGTGATTTTCTTTGCCCCGATGAAGACTTTCGATGGCAGGGTACAACTTGTTTGCAGCAAAAATAATATATTCATATTGAAGTTGGATTAAATTTTAATCTTTTATATTTTCCGAAGATCTTTTGGTGAATAAATAATCGTTTTCTTTACAAAAAACGTTACATTTTTCTTCAAAAGATTAGTATGTGTCGAACACGTTGGCAACCTCAATTTTTATTTGAAGTCAAAGGAATGTATTCGTTTATTAACCCTATCAAATCAGAGCCAGATTCTTCAATTAATAAGACCATCGGGTCCGTATAGTCATCATAGGCTATTCGGACCTGGGTCCCAATAGCCACTTCGTTTCTGCAAAGCTTTTTAGTGGTGCGCTTTCTAAAATCTAGCTTTGCGAACGGACATACATAGCAAATTAAATATTTTGATTATATTTACGATTATATTTGTAATGATAAAAAGGTATGGGCTTAGGCTGTACGCTATATAAGTTTGCATTAATATTAATAACATAATCATAATAGTTGTAAATGCATAGTGAATTACTCGCAGCATAAAGTGATATTACTGCAAAAGAGTTTGATGTTCGAAGTATTCAAAAGTATTGTTAACTTGCGCCATTAATCCAGCACAGTGTATTACAAAAAATATGTTACTGTAATGTGATCCATATCATGTATATCTGGGATTTAAATCCCATTAAGCTTAATTAAATATTATGTCTTGTCAGTTTATTCGCCCATTTGTACATTCATTATTACTACAACATTATCAAAAACACGTAACAAATAAAATGTAACTATTTACACATGTAAATAACAAATGACATTTTTGTTTGCATGAAACGTAATCAGCAAAGTTTGTCACCGGATGAAAAAAAAAGAGATTAAAGTATCAACAACTAAGTATATCTACATTTAAATATATACATTTAAAGAATTCACATCAACGCTTTCATTACTATCAAGTCAGCACTTTTTAAAGATATATTATGGCTTGTCATTCATGAAATCAAGCGCCAATTGGTCCATACATTCTAACCCCCACATTATCAAAATGTATAAACAAAACAACGCAGGTATTTAGAAAGATAGAGCTCAAGAGAAGAAACGGCCATGTCAGATTTTTGTAGTTTTGAGATCATCAAGTTTTAATGTTAAAAAAATATACAGATTTCATATAAATTAACTAAATAGATTTGAATTATTAATTAGGTCGGATACATTTTGTTTGTCATTAGACCCGATTTAGGACGTTCTATTTGTTATCCTCTATGAGATACTTGGGATAACTAATAAAATTTTAAAAATGTCACATAGCTGTTTCTTATCTTGAGGTCTTTAAATGTAAATAACAAAGACCTATTTATTTTGCATAAAACCTTTGAAGTAAAGTTTATCCCAGGATAAAAGAAAATATTAAAGCACTAATAGTAAATCATATTTATAATCTAATTTACACGTTTTAGGAATTCAAATAAGTTTTCATTATTTTTTAGTAAACAGTAGCGTAGCTAAGAGAAGGGGAGGGGTACACCAATCGAAACCCCCCAGGTCTCCGATGCATGGGGCCACCAAATAAGTATCCCAAAAATGTTGTACATTAAATATTAATCTTTACACATTTTAAAAACTATTTCACGTCTATATTTTCTTTTTTTTTTAAATCGGGATTAACCTCGCATAGCGTCACGGACGAGACGGACGGACGGGACATACATTACAAATTATGTACTTTGATATGAGCAATTCAGTATGTACGTAAAACATTTTGTCTAAAACAATCCATTTAACTGGTAGGTAATGCTTAAAATAATATTTATATAGCTTTTTTTTTTTTTTTTTTTTTCTGTGAAAAGAAGATGATTTCAAAAGAGAACAATTGTGACCAGTTGAATGACAGATGCCATTGCTTGAAATGTTATGTTAATGTTGATTTATTTCACGCTTATGTCTTATGTATAACGTTTAAAAGTCCAATGTGAATTGTTTTTTCTTACATGTTGACAAATATACATGCATATGTTTTTTACTCAAACTGTAAAGTTGGTATACTATTGTTAATTTTGCTACTAAAAGTTACAACCATTTTTAAAATGGGCAAGTTAGAGATGTTTATTGTGATTAGATATTATCTTTGACCGCCCCCCCCCCTAAAAAAATAAGTAAACAATTTAATTAAATATTTTCTAAAACCACGCCTTCATTCATTTTACAGAAAATATCATGGATTAAACTAGGCTTAAAATTAATTTTCATAATCATACTAATTTATAAATATCTAGATTTTTGGGTCTTCATTTCATCAATACTATCTTGACTACAGGTAACGAAAACTAATAAATTAAAATTAAATACATTTTATTAACTTACAATAAAGAAAAGTAAATCTGAATAGAGTTAGATAATGAAAATGTTACAGTGCAGGCTCTGCAACTTAAGAACTCTAAATATACCAATGGAATGAATATAATAAATAAAAATATATTAGAGACAGTTCAAAAAGCAGAAAAAGCGCTTTTCGAAAATTTTTGTGACTCTCGCTCCCATGGAGCCGGACCTATGGTTGGTCCGCCGGAAAGTTTTAGCCTCTACGTGGCCCCGAAGACGAGTAAGGAGTACTCCCGACTACAACTGAAACTAACGAACCAGACAATTGGTAATGTCAAAACAACCAGAAACCCCCCAGGAATATAGGGAGGAAGGGCTCGACCTTAGTGAGAGGTCTGGTGAAAGGTAGAAGGGAGAGTTGTATTCCCAGAACTTAATGGAGCCTTGCTCGGCAAGCCAGATTCCAAATGATTCTATGGACAAGGCACGTAGCGCTACTGCGACGACCTCAATGGAATAAAACAATCTGTTTAATCTCCTCTCATATTGTTTACAATAACTATTCATCCACAGCACGTGGTGCGGTCTTTCTAAACAACCGCCAAAAATGCTTCGTAGCGAGGCGTCTTGAGGGTTTGTTACTGCCCTTCCTCTTGTGTCGTTGACCAACAACAGGCCGGAACGAGTTGTAATGCAAACTGACCGTGAACGAATAGCTGCTAAGAGTGAGCTCACCCGTACTCTTATTGTACTCCCATTGAAAGTGTGTGGCATCAGTAAAAAACACAGGACTAGCTCAAGCTACTCCATGAACGTACGTAGTTGTAGCATTCTTCCATGAAAAGATTCCGCATGGGAAGCCATTTCATTTTACAGGTTATTCTAATTTTCACTGTAAATGTGGACACATGTGTCAGGGGATAGCCACAGTGGTATGTGACGACCTTGATATAGAGGTACTTGAAACAAAGTCACTCAAACAAACTGATACGATCACTATAAATGTCCACAAGGCCGATAGGGTCTACACTATCACCTATGTATACAACCGGCCCAGGAACCTAATCTCTAAGCGAATTAATAATGAAACCATATTTGACGAAAGAACATAATAGCTGGGGATTTTAATGCCCAATCTCCTGACTGGGGCTACGCTGACTGGAAACCCATCAGATCACTATAATGAGAAAGTTGCAACTAATACAAGTCCACAGCGCAGATAGTCCCCTAATCTACCGCACACTGGAGTTTATTACCAGAGCTTGGACTACATTCATTTTGCGAAAGTAGTGGAAAAAAGCTAAAATTATCCAAATTCAAAAGGAAGGGGAACCAAGCAAATGCCCCGACAGCTCTCGTCCGACATCGTGTCTTGGGAAGATATCTGAAAGGATGGTAAACGTTAGGCTCTATTGGTTTCTTGAAAAGAGTGAATACATTCCTGTGACTTAGGGCGGTTTCCGCAAGGGACGTCAGCCGATGGACCAGGTAGTAAGACCCTTTCAATCTGCCACGAATAAGCTACATTTGCGAAACAACACATTGACTGTGTTTTCCGATCTAAGAAAGGCTTACGACAAAATCGGGCGTACTGGCCTTATGTATGAGCTCAAGCAATTTGATATTACAGTAAGAAATAAAGCCTGGATATTATCGTTCTTGGAGAAAAGAACGATCAGAATCTACATGGGGACGTCTCTATCCAGTGAAGCTTCGGCTCCAAGACGTACCCCAGGGGTCTGGCTTTATCTGTACGCTGTTCCCAGCATACGTGTGCGACATTAAAACGCCTATCGTGAGTCAATGCGTGATGTTCGCAGACGACTTGGTTTTCTGGACGTCCAGTAAGGACGTAGCAAACTTGCAGAGCCAGACTACAAAGCGACCTCGAAAAGATCAAAACAGATAGGCCTATCGCAATTTAGAAAATCTTATTGAACACGCAAAAAACTGTCCACTCCATTTTTACAAATGGTAGGAATGTACTCAAATACGATATTGTGGAGAAAAGGTTAAAATTGGAAAGGGTGCAAATGAATTTGGGCGTGCGGCTGGACCAATAACTCAAGCTTCACAACCATATACGTGAATTGCGCGTGAAAAGCAATGCCCAAATGTCCCTGATGAAAAGAAACTAACATGCACTAAATGGGGTGCTGATGCAAGAACGCTGAGAGCTCTATATCTCAGCGAATTGAGAGGCGCCTTTGACTACAGCCTCCCCGTCCAGGCCTTTGCGAGCAGAACGGTGCTCAAAGACCTGGACCGAGTCCACAACCAAGCTTTAAGACTTGTTTTTGTTGGATTTACGTACCATACATAACGCCACGGAAGAAATCTTGGCAAACTTAGAATTGCTGAAAGTACGGCGAGAGAAGGCAATAATAACTACGGTGGAAAGATACCGTAGAAAAGATCGTAACGAACCCTGCTTTCAGATGCAAGACAGCTGAGTAATACGCTGATGACTGAAACGACTCTCCTTTATGGATGTGGAACTTAAAAGCTGCCCCCGGAGGAGGAGCATGGTGTCTGGGGTGCTATCCGGAAATAACTGGGAAGACCTCTAAGGCTCGGGGCTTCTGACTTTCTCCCACGTGAAAGTTCATTAGAAACTCTACTTTTTTTAAAATGAAAATTAAGAAACTGAGCTAGACATCAGTTTCTTATCCCGTTTCTAATGAATATGCAGAAAAAATATGGTAAATTTTTATGTGCGTCAGTGTTACTTAGAAAACTGGTAGGAGCGATGCCCTTCACGGGTTGTTACTAAACAATTTACTTTAAAATAACGTATTTATTCAGATAACAGTAACACTACATCCACATCAACTGAAAATGAAACGTTACCAGTCGTAGCTCAGGTCTCTCGGTGTACTTTCTTACGATAAATGTCAGAGGTGACCGTATAAATGTTGCTTATTAATTGGAAGCTCTATTTTTAAGTTGTTATGCAGAAGAGTTTGCAGGACATTGGCGTCGCAGGGCAAAGGATGTGACCCTTCGTTTTGCTTGTTGGCCCACATTGCTTTTGGTTGCCCCTGGTGTGCACAACAGTATCTATAATTCACTGTTGAATATCAAGAATTTCCTTGACGACGAAATTTTTCGTTAAGCATGCATAACTACCATTGATTAAGTTGCCTTGGTCCTTCACGCTGAGTGCTTTAACGGCAACGTCAGATCAAGTACGGACGCGTGAAAAGGCAACGTGCAGTTGTCCATGAGTGAAGACTGGTTCTGGTAAATATATGCCGACTTTATCTAAAGTTTGCCTCTCAGACATGTTGATGGTTAAGACGAAAGCAAGTTTAACTGGGAACTGTCGTCTCCGTAAAACGAAAGCTAGATACTGTTTATGCAGGGGTTAATTCAATTCTTGGAATAAAAATGGTTGTCGCTGCTGCAGGGCCAGTGAGTATTTTGGCAATGATGATGTGTTGTTTCAACGAGTGTACCTCTAATTGGATCCAATTACGAAGTCCTCGCTTAGTGTTTAAATTGCGTAGTAGAATGATAATTAGTCTAACTTTTATATTTAATATATGAAGAGGCATTTCTGATGGTGTAAGTCCACTTTAGAACTCAACAGAGTAATGGTTGGCATCATCAGGAATGGCCATTGCATCCTGGTAGTGTTGAGTCATTTTATTTTTCTGGGGCTTCCTTGAACAGATGAAGGAAGACAAACAGGTTTTCCCGGTCGAACTGGCTACTGTAGAATGAATTTAATCCATTAAACCGGTATATTTTCCACCATTAAATTTGTTTGGTTTGTCGAATGTAATTAAGCCTGTTGCTATCCGTTTTGACGCATGCATCTACGAAGTATTGCTCAGTACGTTTTCCGGCACTAAATAACGGGTTAAATCAATCTCTGATAGCAGATCTTTGACTGTTGTGTAATCCTTGTCCTAAGTTTGTCGGCTGGGGCCCTTCGTGGAATGTTTTGTAATGTTGCAGGTTGGTAGTTCATTAACTTAAAATTTGGAGTCTGTGGCGAATTCGTTGTCTAGGGGGATCGAGGTCCGCCCTTAGCGACAGATATCAGTGATAAAGTTCATACGGTTATAGGAAAAATGAGACCATAGTCCTTTGAAAGGAAGGCTAAAGTCAAACAAGTCAAATACTATCGAAATAAATCTGTAAGTTTAATCTGTATAACAAATAAGTCCTTCTATTTATATTTACAACAATATCAATAATCTTTTACTATCATTAACAAACCAAAAAAAATACTACTCTTCATGTTGATAACATCTCAAACCGCCATTCTCTCCCCATATCTTTTCACTCCTTGTGCGTCTTTGTTCGTAAAACGCACAATAGCCTGGTGTGCACTACACTTATGTACCACATTTAAGTCATTATCACACCATAACATCCGACCATAACACCCCCCTCCTCACGAGCGACTTTAGCAAAAATGTCGCGAGTTTACACGCTATATACGGTGGTGATGTTATGGTGTATCCCGATCCCTGCGTTACAAACACGCATATAAATGATTAGTAATATTAAAATTTAGTGATAGTAACAATAGCTGCAATTACTTAACAAATTTTTTCTATATAATTATAATACTTCACTAAAAAATGGTACACTTCAAAAACATTAAATATTATAACTGCACAAAACTAATCAACTTATGTACTATGAGACAAACCATCCGGTTTTCCTAGTCCCAGTGTTTGTATGACATTAAGACTACACTACCACATTTTAGAGGAAATCAAAGGTGATTATTACCCAAATACATGCTTTAGATTTCCCTAAAAGCAAAAACGAAAATAATCCACATTTTAAGTTTTAACATGCATGTTATTATCTATATGTAATATCAATCTACTTTTTTAAAAATATACAATATATACATATGAAAAGAAAACAAAGAAAACTTTTAGCGCCTATAGCACTTGTTCTCATCATTGTACCCTATACGGAGTTTTTTTTTTCATTCAATAATTACTGCCCAATTTATCTTTGATGTCCACATAGTGCATGGAACATACTATAGACCAGTCATTTATCTCTTAAAAATCTTTACAATACCCATGCTGAAGCCTGTTATGTATATTTTCTGTCCCCTTAGTGCAGGGATGCCCAAACTTTTTGTATGGCTGGCCATATTCCTTTATCCAAAGATATTCGCGGGCCGGATAAAAATAATATGATAAAAATGACAAAGTAAGGTCAGTTTTTATTGTAAAATTTTAATCTGAATGGTGAAACTGAGATATTTTAATACAGTAAATAGGTGAGGTCAGGCTCAATGACATGGTTTTGATGTGCATGATATCACGTAGTTGAGAGTCACTTATTCTCGCCCTCACACAGATCTTGTTAAAATTCATAACTGAAAATGTCTGCTTACACAAGTATGTCGAGCCAAACAAGCTAAGCATTTTTTAAAAACAAATGTTCGAATTCCTTTTAATCTCTCTTTAACCATGAAGCTTACTCTAAAAGTCAAAGAGAAGAAATTGTCTGCTGCGACACTCAGCATCAGTTTGCAGCTCAATGATTTCCAGCTGCAGATTGCCGCAGTATTATCAAAATCTACAGAGAAATATAACGATTTAACAAAAACAACCATGTTTATCTTTTCAATAGTTATTAAGTCATTAAAGCGTCTTTGAAATTATATCAGCCAAGGATGTGATATCTGCATCATACCTATGCATTTGCCAATTGAAGCTTCTTTCTAGTAAACTTGTCATGATTTCCTGCAGTGAGGGGAAATGTGTGGTATTAGACTGCATTTGAAAAAGTTCTCTTTGAAAAAAAAGCAGCTTGTTCCCAAAGAACTAGATATGTGAATATAATTGGCTTACCATTGCATTGTGCCCCTGGAGAATTATGTTAAGAAGGTTTATATGTCTTTTCACATCAACCGAAAATGCAAACTATGCAAGACAAGCAGCATCAGATAGTTCTGGAAATGTTTTTTCCTTATCTTCCATGTAATATCCAATTTCTTTTTTTTAATGTGTAGACGCGCTGAAGTGATGTCCCCCGACTAAACCATCTTATATCATTGTCATACATAACATCTTTGTATTATCTCTGGATGTCAAGAAGACACTGCTAAAACTGGCTGTGAAACAGGGTTTTAGAGTGAATAGAGATCATATCCTTTATCGCTTGCTTACGGACACGATCACATGAAAGGTGTTTAGCACAAAGAACTTCTTTATGAATGATACAGTGAAGTTTAAAAACTTTGCCAGCCTGACTAATATATCATACAGAATAGGACTGCATAAAGCTTTTTTATTTAAAAAAACAAATTACACAGACTATTTGTGTAAGGAAACAATAAATTAAAGCTTTATTATCAACTAATACAAATAATGGTAAACGTTTCGGCTCATGCCTTCATCAGTACAAAAACAATTACATGTACTTACATATATATTCAAATTAAAACATATTAAATTCTATGTGATAAAATGAAAAGAAATGAAAGACAAAAATAAACACGGACATAGAATATAAGAAAAAGGAGGAAGTTGAAGTATCTAAAGTAACAGTGAAAACCACAACGGGAAAACGATTTTGCAGTCATGTAAAATTGTGGATTTGGTTAATTCCATATGGAGCCAACGTACCAAANTCACGATCAATGTGATAGATGCAAATTTGTTTTAACTTTCCATCCCCATAATTTTAAGGCCCGCCAGGTGATTCTCAAAAACCGATCAATCCTTATGGCTGACCCTCTAACTCAGCAGGTCTTCAAAAAACCTCCTCTTTTTGCTTTCCGGAGAGATAAAAGCCTCAGAGACATACTTGTAAGAAGTCACCTTCCCACAATGAAAGCACATATTGGAACAAAAGGTTGCAACCGTAACCGTTGCAATACTTGTCCATATGTGGTTGAAATTAACAAAATTTCTTTCCCTCTTGAACAATTCTTAATAAAAGATGGATTCACTTGCACCAGTCGCAACGTGATTTATGCAATTATTTGCAAGAGATGTAAAAAAATTTATGTGGGTGAGACAGGTCGTCGTCTTGGAGATCGGTTTAGAGAACACCTGTACAATATAAATAAACAGGCTCAGTGTCCTGTGTCTAAACATTTTAACAGTGTTGACCACGATGGCATTTTGGATATTGTAGTTACTGGTATTTTATATGCAACCAATACCCATGATAGAGTCCACATGGAAAATAGACTCATAAAACGGTTTGGTACGTTGGCTCCATATGGAATTAACCAAATCCACAATTTTACATGACTGCAAAATCGTTTTCCCGTTGTGGTTTTCACTGTTACTTTAGATACTTCAACTTCCTCCTTTTTCTTATATTCTATGTCCGTGTTTATTTTTGTCTTTCATTTCTTTTCATTTTATCACATAGAATTTAATATGTTTTAATTTGAATATATATGTAAGTACATGTAATTGTTTTTGTACTGATGAAGGCATGAGCCGAAACGTTTACCATTATTTGTATTAGTTGATAATAAAGCTTTAATTTATTGTTTCCTTACACAAATAGTCTGTGTAATTTGTTTTTTCAGCCTGACTAAGCTGACTTTGTTACAGACACGTTTTGCTAGTCAACTGTGCTCACGAGTCATGGCGATAGGCATCAGCAATAAATAAATATATCGTTTACTTGGTTATTTAACTTCACAGAAAGCAGAATTAAACAGAACCAAATACATGTGTTCCCCTTGTAAGTCTTTAAGACTGAAGTCTAGTAATTGGTAAACAATACAATGTTATTGACTTTTGCCATCCTTTGACGTTATCAAAACGGTAAAACTTGTCGACTTTTATTATATTTAATGTTGCTAAAAAATAATACGTTAGTTAATTATTTCAGATGAGGTCGCGGGCCAGTAAAAATTGCTTCGCGGGCCGGTTTTGGCCCGCGGGCCGGACTTTGGGCATCCCTGCCTTAGTGGGACCTCATATGTATTATTACTGTCCCCAGACTGGGACCTGTTATGCATATTTTATGTCCCCATAGTGGGACCTCATATGTATCTTTACAGTCCCCATACTGGGACGGGACCTGTTAAATTATGGGCTTCACAAACATAAACCTAATACTGAACAAAATTTTCGAAGCATCACAATAATCATTAATCGTGAAATTCTCATGAACATTGGAATCCTCAATAACATAATCTTCATCATAATCTTAATAATCCTGAAAATTATAATTCTCAGGAAATATCCTTATAAGTACATATCCTTTATTTAAGATTTGCCTTAAGTCTACAAGGCAAGCAAAACAATTATAACATAAAAAAGTATGTGTCCTGAATTCAGAAACACAAAATCATTACATGTATAATATTACTTGTCATGAATTCATATTAGTCTTAAAGACAAGAGTGCTTACACAATCATCAAAATTGAGTACATAAGAGACGTCTCAATACATATATAACAATCCTGGTTGTGAACCAATATTAGTTCTTAAGGCAAAAATGCTAAGACAATCATCAAAATGGGGCACATAAGAAACGTCTCAATACATATCATAATAATACTGGACGTTGAACCATATATTGTCCCAAAGGGCAAAAAATACTAACATAATCTACAAATTTTCGTGCATCTAAGCAACACCTCATCAATCAATGGAATGGTATGAAGTCACCCGGACCCAAAAATTTTAACACGCACCTTATCAAGATCATTCCCCCTCATTTCATAAATAATTGTTAAATATACCCAAAATTTAGCCATTGTTTTGACGGTGGTATGTATCGTTTGTCCCCCATCCTAAACAAAAGGTGACCCAGGTTACCATTGTACAGACTTATAAGCACTAACGCAAGCCTAGATGGCATTACCCAGATGGCTATATTTGAACTCCAACTGGTGTCATATTCACCCTGTCCTCCTTTAAACTCTACTTCCTTAAATCTAGAGTTACACTTCGTTTTTATTAATACCCCAGCGCACCAGCTATTTCCACCCACATGGCTAAATAGGCTTTTCACGACGGTCCAAACTAGTATCAATGTCATTAGTCGTATAAGTAAAGCCCTTAAATGTCTTTTGGTCTCCGTAACTCGACCAACGTGTAAACCTGTGCTGTTAGTACTTGTCGGTCAAGGACTTATAATTACTGGCCCATCCTGACCCCACAGTTTCTCCATCCATATCCATGTGTTACTCTGTGTTTGTCATGGTGTGTTTATGGAGGTCATAAGCATCACCTTTGTCTAGGCGTTGAAGATAAAGTTCCTCTGAGCACATACCATATTGCGTTCTGAACCCAGTGCAGCAGTTATCATTAATTTCCTTATTTTTCTCCATGCGGGCTATCACCATTTCAGTACTCTGTGCGGCATTTCTATATTTGTATTCATCGCATTCTATAATTGTAAGTTTCTCCACCTCTGTGGTTTCATTCTGCTCGACCTTTTCCTCAATAATTTCCACTTTCTCTGAAACCCTCTGGTTTTCGTAAGCTTTTGTCTCCGAGGCTCCTATGACCCCATGATACTCAGTGGACTTCACATCATCTGGGTCAATACTTTCCTCCTTGTACACTTGATGATTTTGAACAAAAATTTGTTCCTTTTCAATTAGTAATTGAGACCTTTTGGACAGTTTCTCTACCCCACATGACATGTCTGTATCATTCGATGTTAATCTTAGCATTAGTTTAGACATTTTCTTTTGTTTTTCGTCTATGATTCTCCATAGTTCAGATATGTCCTCTTCGTTCGGTGCTACCTTTATTGTTAACGCCTTATTATTTTCTTCTTTCAGGGTCATTCTTTCTTTAAAATATTCGATATCTATCTTAATTTCCTTTAGTTCCTTCTGTAACTTCTCTACAACTTCATCTTTATCAGTCAACGTCTTATTCAGCCCTGCTATATTTTGGTTTGCTATGACTAAATTACACTCCATCTCTGCTAGCTTTTCATCTTTACCCCTGAACATATTTATCAAACTGGAATACACTTTCACCATTTCAGTATTTATAATTTTTTCATTCATTGACTCTACCTCTGATTCATCTAGTTTTAATTTATTCTCCTTCTTTATTTGTTCTAATAGCTCATCTTTTTCCACTTCAAACTTCTTCAACTCTTTTATCTTTTGGTTTGTAATGTTCAGGTTTAACTCCATGTCTATCAGTTTTTCATCTTTAATATTGATTATATTTCTCAAACTGGACAAGTCTTTCTCCATTGAGTTTTTTCGAAGAAAGGAAAGAGTAAAGAATATAACTATTGGCTCAAGTTTGGAGTCAAGAATGCTAATCCATTCATTCCTTCTGTTATTGCTCAGAGACCGGTAATGTATTAAAAGGTTGCGCGCCCATGGTAACAAATGCCAAAGCACTGTTAATTGAACAGATGTTTTGAATGAAGTTTTTGTTATGCTGATGGTGAACGTCTGTCATGAGACTCCCAATTAAAGGATTGGTTGCAAGTGGACTTTGTTTTTCGAGCATCAATCACTAAATAATTTTTGTCTTGGGAATTTTTCGGCAAGTAAGTTTTTAGCATTGCAATATTTGCAGCGTAAATTGAGGTCGCCGAAACTGTTTGGTACGTGTAGTTTTTCGTCAAACCGGCTCACGTCCGTGTCGACGAAGTAGCTGCGAGATGTTTTTGCACGTCGATGTGAAAGACGATCATTTCCGTATATTTTGCTTCTTTGTTGATCTGTTAATGCAGCACGAGCCATGCATTGACGCTGTGCGTGTATTTACGGTTGACTGTCGGTGTCGTCCTGTGACCTGTTACGACGCAGTTCTTGATGCCTTGCATTTATACGCCGCGTAACTTCTTCAATATCGACGGCGGAAAGCTGTCTTTGTCGTGGCATGTTGAAAAGGAGTAACAGTAGTGACACTCTTCAAGATAGCAACACAGTACTGAATGATAATTTTAAAAAAACTGCGTAATTTATTCATTGAAACACTTCAAGATGAGAACATAGTACTGAATGATAACCAAAAACAACTGCACCAAAAAAACTAATTTTGAACGTTCGCGTTAATGTATTAAATTTTTCAATGAGATGAAAAGGTTTGAGGAACCAATCACTTTCGATGACCGCACAGAAATTAGCCTTTTTTTATATAGGATAATGTACTGAAGTTGACTTTCAAAAATTGATTCATAGAGGACACATTTTAAAAAGAATAGAAAGAAATTAATATTATAAAAATTTAATTCAAGAGCAAGCAATTTTTTCTACAAAGTATTTATAGGAATTTGTTGATTGAAGATCTTATTTTGCATGTTCTCAAAATTTAAATTAACATTTTTGTGACAACATCTTATTTATGGTTTTTCTATATTTTTCTATACAAGAATACATAGGCTTTTTAAAAATATATTTGACTAATACAGATTTTTTAATTTATGAAATAAAGAAATTAAAAATGTCTACATAAAAGTGTATCATACTGTCAACATAATTCAGCTTTTAACGCATCATAATGTTAGCCATATACAATTTTTAACTTGTGAACCATATCTCTATAGATATTTTAATGCGATATAAAAAGAGCTGTTACTTTATGTAAAACGACTAAAATTTCAATTTTAATTCTTTGTAGATAATGCTGCGACTGGGACGGACAATTTAAACAAAAACAACGATGACCACAGCAGTTCTGAGTCAACCATTCTGATGCAGGAAACTACCAATAAGGGATCGATTTTTATTTCTGTATCTTATTATGACTTGTTTTTCTTTTATTACTTTCTCTTTAAATAGACAAATCTATAGGTAGAAGTACATATTTTTCATTAAGACTGTTATATATTAACCCATAGATCGCTAAATCTTTATGAAAAAGTTAATATAAACAAAAAAAATAAAAAATAATAAAGCCTACAATGATAATGAGACTAAAGCTGATATCCTTAACAAATATTTTGTTTCGTTATTTTCTGCCTTAGGCGACAAGGATGCTTCAATAAATGTCAATAAAATGGAAGAAATAGGCAACATAACTTTAAACGTGATAGGTATACATACATTCATTCTGAATTATTTTTTATTACAAAAATAAATTAAGCTACCAGCCCAGATAAACTGCCTACAAGGTTATTAAACGAACTCAGCAATGAACTGTATCCAATCCTAGTAGTTCTTTCTCAAAATTCTCTCAATTAGGGTTAAGTGCTCGAAGATTGGAAATTAGCTAACGTAAGTCCACTCTTTAAGAAGTGTGATAAATCAGACCCTGGTAATTACAGACCTATATCTCCCGTAAATTACTAGAACACATAATATATAATAGAATAGTTAACCACCTTGACAAATATAGTGCACTATGCCCACACAGTTGTGTAGCTAGGGGGCGGTCCACCCCGGCGGCCCTCATTCAAAGGGCGGCATTTGTGGGCTTTTGAAAATTAAAGCCATTTCCGAAAACCATCACTTTTTTAAAAAAGGAAAACAGTAGTGAAAAAAAAAAAATATACATTTTGAGTTTTAATTAAAGTATTTGTACAACATTTGTTTTATTACATTGTGCTAGTTATAACTAACGCAAAACCGTTAAAAATTTAAAGTCTCTCAAAAAAAAGGGTAACGATTTCTTTGGTATGCGTCACAGATGGTGCTTCTATAAGAAAACTGCACATAAAAAAACAAAATGAGGGGTAGGACTGCAATCAGGCTTATACAAAATAATGGGAAAGACGTAAACAAGGTATGGGTTAGCCTGACCGGACGTATCAAAACAGCGAACGTTTCGGCAAAGAGCCTTTATCAACGAACATACAAGACACAGAAAAAACGAAAATAAAAATAAAAAACGAAAATAAAAATGAAGGAACTTAGCTGCGGTGGAATCCGAAGTATCCAAAGAAAAAGTCACTTTTTCTTTGGATACTTCGGATTCCACCGCAGCTAAGTTCCTTCATTTTTATTTTCGTTTTTTATTTTTATTTTCGTTTTTTCTGTGTCTTGTATGTTCGTTGATAAAGGCTCTTTGCCGAAACGTTCGCTGTTTTGATACGTCCGGTCAGGCTAACCCATACCTTGTTTACGTCTTTCACATAAAAAAACAACACATTACCGCTGGTCCGAATATATATGTAGTATTATTATCATCACAAGAGTTTTTGCGTGGAATCTCTACATTAGCAGAATGATGAACAAGTACCTACTTGACATGGTGGTACAAATATTGTGTTTAACTCGCATGTAGTAATTTATATTACTGTTTCAGGTTTCTAAAATAATTGTAAGGTAACTGATTAAAAATTAATTTTTCTTTGTTATTATTGCATTAAAGTAGCACATATAGCTTGTGTTTTTCATTAAAATACTGTTATTCATTCAAAATGAATGGTTTTTCATTGCTCCGTTAATAAACACCAAAATAACAAAAATAATTCCGAAAAAGACATACTTAAAAATTTCAAGCGTTTTGGAAAAATTGATATCTGAAGTAACTATTAAAACGAGATCATATGCTGGAATTTTACTTAGTTCAATGCAATGTTTTTCTTTTCTATGATATCTCAATTTATGGGAACCCGTCCTTTTTAAATTAATGCAATTTATGCAAACCCATTTCATGGAACAATGATATGTGCTAATACAGAACACTGATATAGAGACTTGGAGATATCGACGGAATACCGAGTTAAAAGGAGAAAAATATCAGTGGGGAATATTCAGAAGACGTGGTTCTATCTTTAGAGCAAAAAGTACAAAGAGAAATATTTTTATCCATAAATGTAATTAAAAAAGAAAATAAAAGAACGCAGTGATGAGTAAGAAATCTTTGCAAGAAAATATTCGTGTATAATACAATCTATCCTACTAAATGAAGAATTGGATCAAATAATTTACTTTATTTACATTGATAAAGAATTGTTCGAGATTGAATGAGAGAGAATCCAGGTTGTTATGGTAGTAATCGGAGTCAGTCTTAACAATTTGGGCCCCCTATGCTGCTTAGTATGTGAAAAGGATTGCGTGGGCCTCAGTTTGTGAAGGGATAAGATATTAATAAAGATAATAAGTGAAAATTAAGATAGGTTAGGCCTATGAAGGCGCGGGGCCCACTGCGACCGCATAAGTTCCAGGAGCATAAGACCAACCCTGGCTTTACCTACACTACACGAATAGACATTATGTTAAAAAGACGGAGGATGGAAATGCCCCTTTCTTCTATTAAAATATATTCAACAGTAAATATTGGAAAATTCTTTACCCAACATTATAATTTTGCTAAGAACTTTTTCAACAATTGCTATCAATGTATCTATTTGTGAAAGGAGCTCCACAATAAGTGATTAAAGACTAAAAAATCTTGCAACATTGTCCATAGAACAAGATATAACAAATATTTTAAATTTTGAAAACATAGAGTCTAATACACGATCCTACTATTATGAACGTTAGGTAAGTAAGTAAATGTATAAATGATATGTTTACATACCATTACTTTTTAAAAAAAAAATTAATATATTTATAAATAAAAATAAAAGCATATTAATTGTTAATGTTTTTGGGTGAAAATTTTTAATATCTTTTGTCTTATTTGGGGAGAGGGGGGCCTGCGATCTTACAACTTTCTTTTGGCCTTTAATACAATTATCTTGTATCTTTATAAATGTTTTTTTTATAGGTCTACCATCTAATGCGGCATTTTTATTACTGATTACATTAATAGGGCATGCAATGTTAAAAATGTTCCCCACCTTTTACAATGTACTTCGTTTCAATTACAATTATTTATTCATGTTTATTATATGATAAAAACCATCATATGATTGACTTAAGGGGCCGTCCATAATGACGATACGTGATTTTGTCTGACCCTTCACCCCTGCACCCTCGTCACACGGCGTCACGAAACGAAAACTTAGACCCTTTCCTCAATGTGACGTGTCAAAGTTCCGCCACCTTTCCCCTGCTTACAAGTGGTATTTTCTATTTAAAAAATGCATTTTTAAAATATTTTTTGATAATTTAAATATGTTTTTAGTTTAAGGGTGCACTCTAATATCGTAACACGCATGAAACAACGTAAAACGGAACTGAATAAAGTGAAGGCAATCGTATAATTCAATGTAACTTTAATTAAAAGTTGCGCATTTTGAATGACGTCAAATCTGTTTACCCCCCCCCCCCAGGTGCGTGACGTCATTTATGGTCGCCCCTAAAAGTGCAGCATATTGCAGACCGCCCCGGGAGGCAAAAGTTCTAGCCATGCCACTGTGCCAACATAATAACGACTTTAGAAATAAACAGATAATGTGAAACACAATTAATAGTTTTAATAGATGATCTAACAAAATGCTTATACAATAATGATCAAATGTATACAATATTACCTGACTTCTCAAAAGCATTTGACAAAATTCACCGCCTTAGGTTACTTTAAAAAACTTAACTACTTTTTAATGTCAGATTCCTTACATCACCATAAGCATACTCCAGTTAAGTTTACCGCTTCAATAATTCATGTAAGTTATGTAAGTCTTTTTGTAAAATTGTGCTATAGTTATTGGATTTTTAATACATTTCCTAATTTCTTCTACTGGGCTGTTTGTGTTAAATTTACCTAGGAACTCCAATTGTTCATCCGTTTGGGTCTGGAGTTTCCAAATGTCTTTTTCGTAAACATTTAAGCTTTTTTCCCATTCAATTTTATAAGACCTTGAGAATATAGATAAATACTCTTTTTTGAAAAGGATTGAAATAAACAGGTGCTTAAAAATATTCACCTAGCACCGAACAGACCCGGAGGTCCCTAATATATATTTTTCCTTCTAATATGTGCTTTTTAAAAATTAGTATAAGTGTTAGCTGCTCGGAAAATAGATTTATCTTGACAATACTTGATATACAAATTTTGATAGCCCATATTAAAAAGTTTTTTTTTAATTGAAATCCTAGTGTCCATTCCTTCAGGATCGAGAAACCAAAATCATTTTTTTTTCTCTTAACATTTAAATTGTATTTGCCAATATATCTAAAACGTTCTTGACAAATATTGATACTATTTCCATTTTGATTCAGATTGTAATGAATAAAAGTTTCGAATTTGAAATCTTGCACCCATTTGGACTGTGGGCCGTTAAATTTATCTCTAGATTATATTAGTAATAAAAATATATTTTGATTCATCCTATCGTTTTCAAATATTGGGAAGTTTTTAATTATATTCTGGATAAGTTATCGGTATAAATGTATTAAAGGGGGCCTGTGAACCTAAAATTTCATTTTGTCATAAAATACAAAAAGTTACTGGCTTAACTGATGGATCTTCACTTAACTTGGAATATAAAAACATGATTTTTATTAAGAAAAATAGCTCCTAAAATGTATTGCCTTTTTTAGGTGGGGGCTTAACATCTTTTGTTGTAAACTTTGAAGCATGATTTTCTCATTCAATTTTTAATGATCTTGACATACATTAACAGACCGATCCATCGTTATCAGCATTGAAATATATAGTGATTTTGAAGTTTAATCTTGCACCATTTAAGACGCCGGGGGCATTTGTGTTGTAAGATTTGAAAATGCTATTTTATTTTATCTATAGCGGCTATAGTATATATAATATAGCCCTTATAATGTGATGATATGCTGAGTACAATGGCAATGCATTTTTAGGGAATACCAACTAATTCTAGGCCGGGGTCCTTACTTCTTTTTTTTATTTAAGCTTTTAAAATATTACTTTTTATGTTTATGTTTATGTGATTGAAAATTATGTATTAAATTTTTGTAAATTCTTGTTCATGTTATCTATATTTATTTAGTGTCGCTTAATGTGTGAATACATACATATCTACGCAAATAAAATTCATTTTAACAAATTTATTTTTTAAATCCTTTAACAAGAACTACGTTATAAAAACAATTAAAGCCTTCAAATTCATTTTAAACTTTTTCACCATTGTTATGTATGATTGTGTAATTTTAAGTAGATTATTATAGATTTTTTATTTAAAATACCTATACTTACAGCCACATGTTTCCAATCCCGTAATTCTAATTACATTTAACTGATATCCAGATTGTACCCATGGCTATTCTGGCCTAGACCTTAATATACCTCTTGATTTAAATTGACCTAGATCAATTGGATTTAACCCCAATGTTCAGAATATACCACCTCTGGCCGGTAAATATCCCAAGGTTTATAGTAAAGCTCAATGCATTTAATGTGTGTATGTATTTTAAATTTCATTAATTTTTCACGTAGGAAGTTACAAATTGAATCTTTCATCATTTGCTTGCATAAATAAAAACAATTAAATCCCCCACACCTTCTCATCATCAGATTGTAAAAAAGAAATAATTAGAAGGCCCAATTATTAAATCATTAAAGAATATTACAAAGGCAACAATATGATGCTTTACTTGTGTTTTGTTAAATTACTACCTTTAATGGTACAATCATTTTGTTCCATTATATTTTTAGCAACTGCAATCACTTCTAGGCTATCCATCGTGAAGCACCAATTGGGTAAATGGCATGACTTTATCAGATTTCTGATGGAAAGTGATATGGAAATAACTTTTGCGGTGTCACGGTTTCTAGAAAAATAAGAAATTCGTATGCATTTATACACACAACCCTGCCTTCATGTTTCTATCTTTATACATCCAATAAGACAGAATTAAAACAAATCAATGGTGCATTTTATATTCATAGGGCAAACTTTTCAGCGAAACATCTAAAAAATATTGGGCTAATTATAGTGGTACGGATCTAATAAGGCGGCCCTGTTGGCGGTCCGCTCCAGGACCGTAAGGTTGCTAGGTTGCAGTTACCTGCCCCTTACTATTGCATTTCCTCGGCTGTCTCCCCTTAATATGAGTAAATTTCATACGCCGTATGAAATTAAAATAAAAAGAGGGGAGTGGTTTTGGGAAGGCCCACCCTCCCTCACCAAATCCCAAATTAAAAATAAAAAAAGAGGTGGGGTTTAAGGGGGGAGGGGTGAATTCACCCCTTCCTTTATAATAATTAATATCACATAAGCCTTGAATATTTACGAAGTGAAATGGCGGTTGATGACGCAATAGCCCTCCAATTTACAAGGCCTGCTTTTTTATCCGCTTGAATCCCTTTAGTAAGCAACATTTTAGGTCACAGATAAATAAAAGATCCGTGTACATCTTCCAATTTGTGCCAGATTGGTTTAGTTTCGGAAATGTTAAAGGTGATTTTCCAAAATTGAAGGTATTAGGGTCAGGGTTTAGTTGTAGTGCTTCAGACGCATGAACTGTGAGTACCATTTGTTCTTTATTTTGTTTGGTATTTCAAAAACGGCATGTTACAATGGTTTCAAAAATGGTGGGCTGCTTAATAGCGTTACTTTTAAGAATCCCCATTGCCTCCCTCTCCACATTTTTTTCCAACGCATTTTCGCTCTTTCTAACTATAGGCATGTTGTCATAAAAAAGCCATGGATTTAAGAATTCTTATCCCCCTCTTCTCCTTAATTCCCGTGTCATGATTTACTTTTCTGCCCGCCACTTTTGTCACTTGCATAGCAACAAAGATGGTGGCCGGAAAAGACCGTATTTTGGCCTGATCCGTTCAAAGATAAATTACCAAATATTTCAATATGCAGTAACTTTATATGCAGTGTATTTTCAATCTTTGTAAAGCCTATAAGATGTAATCAAACGGTATATGTTCTCCCCCCCTGACATTTTTTAAGCTAAATCTTTGCAAATGTCAGTAGTATTTTTAAAATACTTTGTTCTATAAGAATACAAATAATGTTTCTTTTCTTTCTTTTTTCTAATTGTGATTTAAAAAACAGAAAATAATAATAATATTATATATAATAATAATATAATAATAAATATAAAGGGAATATTACTCTGTTTATCGTATATATGTATTTATGGTTTCGTCACATAACATTCTAGCGCTCGTAATGATTTTTCAAAGTGTGCAACACAGTGGTGTAAGCCCTCATTCTCTCTTCGCCCCGTCGCCTTGATTACAACCAATCAAAGTGTGCTTTCTTTCTCTTGCTTTATACTTTATATAAATACCGCTCTCCTCTGTTTATTGCCAGTTTGCTATATCGTTTCGGACTACGAAAAAATTATGATGAAAAATAATATTTTTATTTATTAGTTTTTCATTGCTAAACAAGGATTATTTTTGGTGACACTTCGTGAGTTTGTTGTCTTCTCTTTAGTCATTGTGCTAGATGTTCTTTTCCAATTCTATATTTATTTTTAAAGCTTCTTTATTGTAGTTTTAAATCCCTTTTTATTAAATTCACCGTCGTCTCTTCTTTGGTCCGGCGGAAAAACAAAAGTAACAAATGACCCTCTTTCAGTCACGCTATCGAGCTGAAATTTTGCAAATAGACTAGTGTCATCTAACTATCTATTGTATCCAAATTTCAGATCGGGCGAATATACGGTAATTAAATAAATACACTTGTAGTTTATTTCTATATAAATGTATGGTAGCCGTCTGTTGTTGTTGCCATCCACGACTTTGCTGGAGTTCAGTCCAACCATCGGTGACCACACCTCCACCCCTACCCGTCCCCGTTTGACAACAAGAGAGTTAAGTCAAGTTCATTTGGAAAATGTTTTTTGGCGCGGTGCATATTATTTTGAATACAATCAATAATTTTAGTTATGTCTCATATATAAGTCATTTATAGTGAAAAACTTTGTTTTAACGGGTTCTTTTTTAAACAAACTTTGATAGACAGAAGTAGACCTACTCAACACAAGTGCACATCAATCTTGGCAATGTTACTATTTATAAGAAACAAGTAAAAAAAAAAACGCACTTAACATTGGTGGGTGTCAAAAAAATTGTTGGCTACAGACGCAAAACTTTTAAATCTTTAGAAGTTTCTTGGCAATCGTGAGCTCAAGAAGCATTTTTTATTTTTAAACGGATAAAATGGTGATAAATTTACACCTTGGTGTGTATATATTCTTTGTGTAGTTTTAAAATTTATTTATTTTTTTATTTTTTTAAAATACAATTATTACATAGATTATAGTGTATTAAGAAATGTAAGTATGCGAATGAAGAGTCGCACTTCCAGTATTACACATGTAAAATAATAAACATGGCGTTCAAGGTTAAAGCTACGTCTTGCTTGTATTCTAAATGTCTTATTTGTTCAACTATAATGATTAAATGCGTTACTGAACCCACTCAGTACACTCTTTTGGCAACGAGGATGAACGTCAGACATGTCCCGTTGATGACAATGAATTGAGATAAGTTTAATAAGACAAAATTATCAAAAACACGTCACATGGGCAATGAGGATGAACATTTAGACATACGTCGCGTTGATGACAAATAAAGATAAACAAATAAACATTAATATATATCATAAAAAATTAAACAATGGCAAAACTTAAACAGTTTGAAGAAAGTTTGGAGCCATTTACAAAATATAAGGAAAGGCTCGATGCTTACTTCATGGCGAACGACAAAGCTCCCGTGAATCAAACAACAATACTTCTCTCGTCAATAGGACCCAAAATGTACAATTTATTAAGGTCCTTGACAACACCACAACTTCCATCCACAAAATCTTACACAGATTTGTGTAAAACTCTTCAAGACCACTTGTCTCCTGCTCCACTGGAGATTGTAGAACGTTTCAAATTCTACAGACGAATTCAGCAGAATGGAGAATCGATGAGTTCATTCCTTGCAGAAATTAGAAAATTGTCAGAATATTCCAATTTTAAAGACAATTTGGATGAAGCCTTATGAGATAAGTTGGTGGTGGGCATCAAAGATGACGCTATTCGTTATTACAGGAAAGGAATCTTTCTCTGAATAAGGCAGTAAAATTTGCTTTGGCCATGGAGCAAGCTACCAAGGATGCCACGTCCATAAATAAAAGAAAATTACTCAAGAGTGTGGCATACCCTCCTTACCACTCTTGTGGTAAAACTAATCACAAAAGGTCTGAATGTCATTTCAAAGACGTCATATGCAAAAGCTGTTCGAAGAAAGGACACATTCAAATAATCTGTAAGAATAAACAAGCAATTACAGTAAATAAAGGAGGAAAGATCCACCATATAAAATGGAATGAAGAATCAGATGAAGATGCTGATATCATTTTTCAAATGTACAATTTTCACAACATGGAACAAACTGAGAAATTCTGGGTTTACCCCACTATAAACAATACTAAAGTAAAAATAGAACTTGACACAGGCTGTCCGATATCTGTAATGACAAAAGCAGACTATCACTCTATTTTTAAAAAGGCACCAGTGACCAGTCCAGTGAGAAATCAGTTGAAAACCTATACAGGAAAGGTAATCACTCCTATAGGGACAACGAAAGAAAAAGTGTCCATAAATAACAACACCAAATACCTTACTTTAGTGATAGTGAAAAATGGCGCACATCCACTCCTAGGCAGAGAATGGATTCATAAATTAAAAATAACACTGCCTCAGTCGATTAACTACACCTCAGTCTCAAGTGACAAGGAACAAGTAAAACTCGACCAAATTTTGTAAACACACTCAAGTGTATTCCAAAGAGGAATGGGAAAAATTAATTATATTAAAGCATCATTTAATTTGAAAAAAAGGATGCAAAACAAAATTCATTCAAGCAAGACTGGTATCATGCGCCTTAAAAGAAAAGGTTGAAGCAGATTTAAAGAGACTAGAGAAAGAAGGAATCATCAGAAAGATTACATCTAGAGATACAATATTATCTCAGATCTCTAGATACATAAATGAATCTGCTTGGCCAGAAAATGTTAATATTGATGGATTAAATTCATTTTATACAAGAAAGCATGAATTATCAATACAACAAAGGTGCATTATGTGTGATAACAGGGTACGTGGTGGTCGAGAGGTAGCGCTCTCGACTGTCATACCGATGGTCACGGGTTCGAATCCACACGAAGGTGAGGATTCGTTCTCGCGGCCTGAGGAGTCCCCGAGTCACCCAGCTCCGAATGGGTACCTAACTAGACAATAGTTAGACGCAATTATCTTCTGCATAGAAGGAGCGTCTGTATATCTAAGATAAGATAAGATAAGGGTAGTCAGCCCTAAGAAATTACAAACCCAAGCATTAAATCTACTCCATGAAGGACATCTTGGAATCGTACAAATGAAATCAGTTGCAAGACAAACCATGTGGTTGGCTAATGTGGACAAAGACATAGAAGGTATCGCTAAGAAATGTTCAGGTTGTGCAAAACAATTATCAAATACAGCAAAAGCTACACTTCATCCGTGGAAATGGCCTCACAAAACATGGCAAAGAGTGCCAAATCAAATTCTTAGTGACAATGGACCACAATTTGTAGCTGAAGACTTCAAAATGGCATTAACAATGGCATTAAACATTTTACCAGCTCACCATACAAACCTTCCACAAATGGACTTGCAGAAAGATTAGTTCAAAGTTTCAAACACGCAATGAAAGCCTCTACAAGTGACTCTGGAAATATTGTCACAACATTAGCAAGATTATCAGTTGCATATCGTAATGCTCAGCACAATATGACTGGCGAATCACCTGCACAATTAATGTTTGGCAAGCAACTTCGTATCAGAACTTCATTAGTAAAACCAAGTATTGACGAAACAATATTCAAGCAACAAGCTGAGCAACATAGAGTCTACAAAGAAAAATTCCACGAATTCAATCCAGGACAAACAGTCCTCATAAGGAATTACAGGAATCCAGACAAATGGATTAGTGGAACAATTGTAGAGAGATCTGGTCCGCTCTCCTACATTGTTGAAACGTATCCAGGGATAACATGTCGCAGGCATGTCGACAAAATTAGATCATCATCGGCACACATCCCTCCAACCATTCAAATGGAAGATTTACCGAGATGGTTACCTCCTCCTCAGGTCGCAGAACCAACTTCAACAAACAAAGACAGTGTGCCAAATTCATCTATTCCTGACACCTCAGCGGTAAAGGAACCAACAACAATTCAAACCACATCAGAGTTAATGAATACTTCTGAAAATGTTTTGAGAAGATCGTCGAGACAATCAAAACCCACAAAAAGACTCATAAACGAACTTTAAGTTAATGTGTGTGTGTTTGAATTGCATTTACATAATGACATTTTTTGGAAGGGGAGATGATATAGTGTATTACGAAATGTAAGTATGCGAATGAAGAATCGCACTTCCGGTATTACACATGAAAATAATAAACATGGCGTTCAAGGTTAAAGCTACGTCTTGCTTGTATTCTAAATGTCTTATTTGTTCAACTATAATGATTAAATAAGTTACTGAACCCACTCAGTACACCACATAGATATTGGCTAATTTCAACATTCTCATTTTTTTTACAAAATATTCCTTAGCATCAACACATTAAACAAATAAATTTAAAAAAATAAATAACTGATTTTTGAGTTGACACCTCTAATTCACTGTCCGGACACCTATTGGCGAGACGATAATTTATAGTCCGATATGAACCATTTCTATTTGGATTTCAAGTAGTCCTTCAAATAACCCAATTTCTTGTTTTTAAATTAAATCATTTTTGATAATTTTCTAATACACCATTATTTTTAAACCTGCTCATACATTACTGTAGAGTCTATTAATATTTTGCTTTCTAATCTTCTGAATCAATTAAAAATTTTAAGAGAGTCGCTGAGAAAACGAAAAATATGTCATGTTCCTTAAGGCATAATATTGCATCAAAAGGAAACACAGCAATTTTCGTTTTGTCGGGATTTTTTCAAAATGAAGTCATTGAAGTATTTAAAAATATAACTTTACATTAGACTTTGTACACATGTTTTACATTTATTATAGCGATATAAAACTGAAATGTTACCTCACTTTGTTGAGACTAGTACTAGAATATGCATGTACTGTAGGGCACCCATACAACACAATAAATACAATCTAATACAGTCCTCATATTGACGAAGACAAATTATAACCAGAAGATTATTGCGTCTTACACTTATGTATGGTTTGTGATTACTCCTGCATTCTTATTATAGTTTTAAATGTTGATAAAGTATTCGTTTTCCTGGTTGCTTCAGGCAACCCATTCCACGCCCGGGCGTGGCGATGGAAAATGTGTATGGGTTTGTTCTTAAATATGGAATAAGAAATGTTTTTTAAAAATCTTTATGTCTATCTGAAGGTTGTATTAAGTTAAATTTGTGTTGTAATTCTAAATTATAAATATTTGCTATTGTATAATTACTACAATACTCTTGATTCTTCTATCAGGGTCGCCAACATGGGGTGAATACGGGAATTTATATGAGGGGACCCAATGGAAGGGGGGCCCTGTTAGCCATACTTGATTTTTGTAATGCATATATATGCTTTGCACGTAAATATATATATTCAAACAATTATTCAAGCGACATGTAGTTTAAAAATTTAGCTTAGAACGAAAAAAATTACAGAAAAAACATTTTTGCACAATAAATGGTTCACAACATGTGATCCTCTGATTCTTGTGTTTTTCATCACAGTTTTCAACAATTAATATAATTTAGTCATCAAATACAGCAGCTATATGTCTTCCCGTGACTCTCCTACTTATTTGAGTTGATGTAAATTGAGGATTTTTTTTACCACCCTTATAATGTTGATGTCTTAAATACTATTTTTTAAAGGTATGGAGACCTTCAAAAATGAGTTACTAAGCATTGTATCTGTTTGATTAAAAACATCAAAATCGTCAGTTTACAATGCTTCATTTATTCAATTAATTTTTAAAAATATTTTCCACTTACCTTACATACATATTTATATGGATTGAACATTTAATCCACATATTTTCAATCAAAATCCAATAAAGAAGTTATTTGTTTTCTCAATTTCTCTTGAGACAAATCACATTTTCAACTTTAAAAAAAAAATTTACAAAACGACCTTTTACATTTTTATTATTTTAAAAAATTGTATTTATTGTAACTTATCATGTTAATTTTTAATAATAATTTAACTTAGATCGTGATTGTCTTCTGCAAATGTGGTGCAGTTATCTTTAAAAACAAAAAAAGTTATTGGCAAAATGGGTGAAAAGTTTGAAAAATGGGTAACATGTTTTAAAACAACTAAATGTATAGTTTTTTTTTAATATAAGGGAATTAAAAAATTCACACAAAAACACACAGAAAAATATAAATAAATTTATACGTAAATATTTTTTTTTAAAAATAACGATAACTAGACCTCTGTTAAAGTTGGAAATATGAAAGAATAGTTTTAAAAAAGCTAACCCGGTAAAATTATATATGTTTTAGAGTATTATAACTATATTTACATTTCTTGACAAAGTACCTACAAGGCTAATTGAGATAATATATTTCTAATTAAATTTTTACTGTTTCTTATTCCAACTTTTGATTAATTAACTGGTAATCATTATTTGCCAAACAGATCAAAGAAGATTATAAAATGAACAGACACAAGTCTTTTTCTCAAAAGTCACGGTAAAGAAAACACAGGGAGAAACGGGAAAAAGAATTGAAATCCAAAAATGTAATTGCCCATTTGTGATGCTCATAAACCTAATAACTCTGCCGAAATTGAAGATGTTTCCTTTCCATCAACATTCCACCAGGAATGGTCACATACTGACATAGTGAATATGTTAGTGTATAAATACAGAATTCTATTTTCCAACACTGATCGTACACCATTAAGATAACCCTAATAGTTAGGCTAGAGTGCGGTGGTCTAGCGGTTGCGCGCTAGACTGTCGAATTGAGTCACGGGCTCAACCCTAGGCACTTGCAAGGTCCCCGGAGCAATGGGCTAGCCAAACAATCACTTGCTCGTTTGTGTGGGCTTACTGAAACTTGTGAACACTTCTTCATTTGCCCCATATGCCATCATTGTCTGAAAAGTGTTTATTATTATTTATTAATAGTTAGGATATAATGTATTTTTTAAAAAAATAACTAGATGCTTTTCCTTGCATTGATATAATTGTACGATTTAAGTAAACCGTTGAATAGGCATATCTTATTAATGTATTATATCAATTCCACCATTTGCTTTCGCTTCTTTCCTACTTACAGTAACACTGTTTTTGTGAAAATGTTTAACTCACAACCTATGGTGTTGGTATTCATACATAGAGCAAGCATTGTTGCTTTCGGATAAACTACATTTCGGTTATATCATAAGTCTATATCTAATTCTACTAGAAACTACTTGTCTTAAGCCTTAAACTTAAACCTTTCCTTACCGAAAATGGGAATTTTAAGTTTAGTAATAACTACAATACATTTTAGGGCATTAAATTTAACCAAAACACATCCTAAAAATCATATTAACATATCAATAATTATAAACCACCACAACACTAAGCACACATACTCAGAAACTGACTACACCTCTAACTTTAGTACAATAAAGGAAATTACCCTAAAACAATGGAAACATAAAATATGTGGAAACAAGCAAAAGCACTTAATTTTAATCTTGCTGCTCTCTGGTGACATAGAACTTAACCCAGCCCTAGTATCATATAAATGCCAAATTTGTACAAAGACATGCACTAGTAAACAAGAAGCAATTCAGTGTGACACCTGCAACACAGGTCACCTGCATGCTAATACACCCAACTACATATCAATAGTCCTAGGAAATAAATATGCATCTTGGCACTGCATACATTGTGGATTTCCCAAAAATCAATTCAGACTTCTTTAATTATAGGGACCTGATCACCACAAACTTTTACAGTGTTTTGGATAATTCTAATATAAAAAAACCAACTAGCTAAAATCACACCTGCCACACAAATCAATAAAAACAAAAAAATCTAATAACACTGGCAATCAAAACTATCTATAAACTCTAATAATTATTTTCCAAAGCATAAAAATTAAAATTCAAGATTTTGATCCCCAACATATATAATTTTTAGCAGCAACTATAATTTTTTTAGAAAAGATAGAACCGACAATCATTGTGGCGTCCTACTTGCAATAAAATCAACTCTCAAAGCTGAAGAAATTAGTACACAACCAAACTCTAATATAGAATCTGTTTTTTTTTGCAAAATAGATTTCTTAAAAATATTTTCTTTGTGTTTGCATATTTTTTAGCTTTAGAATTTAAAAAGCATTTATTTATTCTATTTGATGTTAGTTTTGTTAGTTTCATTACAGATGCTTCTTCTGTGTCCAATTGGTATTCATTTATAAATCCTTTATATTAACTCGTAGCGTCTGCTTGATTACTTGATTGATGCCTTGCTTGATAACTTGATTGTTTGTCGAAAAACTTTGATTCGAGTTACAACCTATTACCTTGTATGCTAGCGAGCTAGATTTTGAAGGGTGACTCGAGCCGACGATAAAAATGATCTTTCAAGATTTCAAGATTTTAGATCGATCGAATGTAATTAAATTTATGAATTTTTATATTATCTCTATGTAGCATCTTAATTTTGGTGCTTGAGTGTCGCGGTGCGTTTAAATTGAACAATCTTTTTCATATTTTCCTGTCGCTCGGTGCGGTACGTATTATATAGACGACACTTTTAAAAAATATATTCCCGATCCATAAATGTAAATGCAAGTAATTGCTAATCTCTTTCATGTTGCACACTAGACTATATCAAGCATATTTTTATTCCACTTTTGAATTGTTCTGAAATTTAGCAGACAGGCTGTAGTAGTTTTTTTATAAAAATATTTTTTAAATTGTTTTTTTTACTATAAATCCTTTATATATGAGACATCACTACCATTTTGGAATGACGTGCGATGCGTATTATAATGCAGTGGCGTCGTGAGGGGGGCGGAGGGGGGCGGGCCGCCCCGGGTGACACCATCAGGGGGGTGACACCAAAGCCTAAAATTTTACTGTTCGATTTTATGTCAGAAAAACAAAGAATACACATTTCTTTCAACTAAAAATAAAGTAAGAAATACGATGATATACATTAAACACATGGATTTTAATTTATTTTAAATATCAGTTAACTTGAAATAATAAAAAAAATTCCAGCACGCAAACAACATTAAAACAAATAAGAAAAAAAAAAAGAAACAGTCGCAGCAGAGAGATCTTTAAAAGGGTTGGACATAAAGCCATTTAGGCTTTGACACACTAACAGCATGAATGATTCCCACCTCACTACATCCTCCACCTTAGAAAATTTTGAATGCAGTGCCTTTGAGTTAATATTTTGTTATATTTATTAAAGACGAGCAAGGATGGATATGCATGTTTGTATATAAATAGTCCCACGTTTACGATGGTCGCATCCCGACTTACGCTGTTTCATGGTTACAAACGAGTCCACATAAAGAATATTGCGCGTTATTCCTTTTTTTTAATGTGTTTTTTTCAACGTTTGTTTTTCATGGCGTAATGAATTGTTTTCTCTATTTAAAATAAAAAAATAATTTAAAAAAATATTTATTATTATTTCAATCTACAACTTAAGTTTGCGACTTTTTTCATGGCGAAGTTTTCAATCAAGTCAGTAAAGCTAAATAAGCTTACAAGTTCCTTTTCAATACTCATTAGAGAGAGCATATTCAGTCTTGGTTGTCCAATACGAATTCTAACTCATTTTTGTATTCTTTTCAACTTTGAAAATGATCGCTCTCTGCTGCAGTTTAAAGTCATCATTGAGAGATAGATGCGAAGTTCGATGCTACATTTGTAAATAGCTGAAATTTAGCTCATTAAAAAACAGCAAAATTTATTTTTAGCGTTGTGCACTTGTTTTGAGTTTTGCATTGTGCTACTTCCTTTTCCTTACCCTAAGCCTGGGGCTGGACAATAAGTTTTTTAAGAGCTCTGAAAATTTTACTAATTGTGAAGTAAGCAGTCTTCGAAATTACTTTAATATTCTTCATTAACTTGGCTGCTGCCAATCGAATGACGTCATTGTTGAGCTCAGAATGGATGTCTTAATATGCGCTTAATTGAAGTTGTGGGGCTTCAAAAAGTTTGTCAATGATTACCATAAATACCATTTTGGTGATATCAAACTGACACTTTCTCTTCTTTGTTGGTATTGTCGATTATTTATACTCCTTTTTCCACGGACTTGTCCTTTCCTTTGTCTTCATATGAATCAATTAAAAATGATGTCTTTTAACAAACTCAATGAGATTCTTCAAATACTTTGCTGAAATCAAAGATATTCTCGGCTCTTGAAGGGATAATTTTGTGTTCTGAAATCTCTCTAAAATAGTTTCCCAAAATTCAAGTAACATAGCGACTTTAAAATGTTTAAGTTCCTTCCGAAATCTTTCTGCTTTAAGTCAGCAGACACGGGGCTGATTTTCGTTAGTTACTAATTCTTTCAGAGCTGCAATATTTGTGAGAGACGTGTTGTGTTGTTGTATTGACGTGATATAAACGTGCGAGTTGACTGAGTATGAAACGCGTTGTTTGTGATGTAAACGGAAAATAGTGTGTGGGAGAGGATGGATGGCTATTAATGTAAGGTTCGCTAAGTAACAGAGGTTGATTCTAAGATTCATTAAAGATACTTGTTACCCAGACTACAAAGAACTGAAGTAGTGTTTCTAGACTTGCAAGTACTTTTACAATATTCTCATAGTATGAGTTATAAACACACTTTACAGCAGGGCCGGCTTTAGGCATAGGCAAACCGGCAACCCCCCAAGGCCACCGATTAGTCTCATTATTAATGGCGGCCTCGCACAAAATATATTTCAATATTTTTTATATAATTTTCTTCTATTACATTTTAAGCCTCCAAATTCATTTCAATTAGGGCCTCCAATTCCCTTAGGTCGGGCCTGCTTACAGCATTACGTCGGGCTGACCATCTTGTGTCAAAAAGGCTTTGTTAACATGTATCACTTTTATGTGTTTTGGAAGTATCTGTCGACGAGGAGTAAATGCAACAAGCCAGGTATACAGATTTTGCAGAAGACAACTGCTCCACGTTTCCCAATCAAGTGAAGGGAATGAGCTGTACACCGCACTAATAGAGCAGCACTGAACTCTTACAAAGATTAGCCCAGACTCTGTTATACTTCCTACTTATAACTGCAGCATTGACTTCAGACTGTCTAAGGCATTTTCAGGGATTCATACAAACATTTGCCAATCTTTATTATACATTACGATAACATTTAAATTATTAAGGGCCCCTGGCTTTAGCCCGCTCTGCCCCCTCCCTTTAATCAACCATAGGGGAAGGGTCACGCATCTGTGACGATGTGTGACTAGAGGCGGGTGTGTTTAAAAATAAGACGTCACATCAAAAAACCCCGCAACTTTAAATAAAAGTCCCCTTAAATATTTGATTTTTTACAATTTATTTAATGGCGTTTTCAATGGCTCTCCGCGTGTTACAATACTAGAGTGCATACTTACACTAAATACATATTTAAAAGACAAAATACTTATTTGCCACATGCTAATTTTTATTGAAAAAATTATGGCTTTGGAGAGGGGTGTCTAATTTTTGTGACGTCATAGTGGGAGAAGGAGTTTGGGGTTTACGTTTTTGTGACAAAGAATGCACGTGTGAAATGGGGGGGGGGGTGAAAATTGTAGCCTCATGTGACGTCATTTATGGACGTCCCCCTTAAATCATGAAGGGGTGACATCATGAACTAGCGCCCCGGGTGACACCAAACCTAGCGACGCCCCTGTTATAATGAACAAACTTTTTGGTTATGTCTCGTAAATAAATGATTTATAGTCGAAATCTTTTTTTTTTAAGGTTTGTGTTTATTAAATCCGTTATAGTGACTCATGCCATCTGGTTGATTGCTTGATTCTTGCCGCAAAAAAATATTTCATCGATTTTAATCCACTTCCCGTATGCTAGCGAGCTGAAATGTTTCAGGCGGATTTTTGCTGATGATAAAAATGATCTTCCAAAATTTGTGATCGATCGAATGTACGATATTTAAATTAATTAATGTTTAATAATATCTCTATTTATTTCTATGTAACATTAATGTGTGTGCTAATGTGTGGCGATGCGTTTTGTATTGAATAACCTTTTTAATACCTTTCAGTCCCGCGTTGCGATGCATATTATGTTGACGATCTTTTTTAAAACAAATATAATCTAGAACCGTAAATGTAAATGCTAGTAAGTGCTAGTTGGTCTCGCGATGCACACGATATTAAATTTGTTTTTAAAACCCTTTTTACGTGATCAACTCGAACTGAAATTTAGCAGACACATTGTAGTCATTGTTTTTCTTACTATAAATCCTTTATATATTTGAGAAATAACTTAAATTTTGGTTTTTTGATGTCGTGTGATGAACATATTTCTAGCTATATCTCGTATATAAAGGATTTATTTTTTTTAAAAAAATATTGTCTAGTTTTGCATTTTGATTAGAGCTCAATACTGAAAACTCGGATAATTAATCCCGATTTTAATGAAATAAGTGCAGTTAATTATCATTGATGCTGTATTTAAATTAGGTAGTACACTAATTTAAATTTATTTTCTTACTTAGAGTGCGCAGATTAAAGTAATCTTGGAACGATATCTCCAATATTTTAGCTTTCTTGAAATTAATCAAGTGACAATGGAGCATGCTTCAATTTTCATCTTTATGTTCGTTTTCAGTATCGGTGAGTACCGTAAATGTATTTTTCAATAAACTTGAAAATCAATATAACGATATATGATGTTTTTTTCTGTGTGTGTTTTGTCCTTATTGATTTACACGATTCTTTTTAGATATTTTTTTTTAAATATCAAAAATACTTTTTTTTTTTAATTTAAGACCCATAATTTTTCTTGCAACATAAAGAATAGTCCTATTAACATCCATAATGATTTCATGTTAAGATTACATGTGAGCCCGGCTACTTGCTGGGATACAGAGCTATATAAATTATCATTTTATTATTATTATTATATTACATTTGAAGAGGCATTACATGCTACGCACCTAACGTTTGTCCTCTTGCGTTAACATTAACGGGTCTCTGTTATTCTTTGTCCGTCAAAATCGAAAAGGACCGCTCTTATACTAAATATATTAGTCCAACGCTTAGGTAGCTGCTACGTGTGTTAACTGGAGGCTTATTAGCCCTATTCTTGCATAATAGAAGCGTCGTCATTTTAGACAAGAGATCGATTGCATGTCATCAGGAGGGTTTTGATGACAATCCATCTTTGCCTGACTTGGCAGCCTGTTGGTCTGTTTTCCTCACAGACTATTGTGCCGCTTTGTAGCATAAACGCCAGGGAGCTCGTAGCTGGCTAATGCCTCCCGGGACTCATACTTAATGTCGCAGCCTTTAGTATAGTTTTAAGCGTATCATTGTAATGCTTCCAGGAACATCCGTTGGCTCTATGCTCATAAGTAACCTTACAACACAAGAGTTGAACCGGCATGCGCAAGACATGCCCCGCCTAGGGTAGTTGGCACTGCATAAGATTATGTTAATCCTTGAAAAGTCCTGCATTGAATAATGTTACTGTGTCTGGATCTTTTTCCTGATATTATATATTCGAACATTTTCTTAGGCTTTTGGTGGGAAAATGGTTTAGAAACCTCATTTAGTTTTGGTACATGGTTAAAATTTCGGATGCATGTAGTAAAGTATTGAGCACTGAAGCTATTTATACTAGGACTGTTAGCGATTAATTTAAATTTAATCGTTTACTTTTGAAAAATTATCGATTAATTAATCGATAATTTGACTAAAGCTTAAAATAAAGATGCAAGACGTCATTACACTGAAAAATTCAAGGGAAGTAACAAAAACAGGCGATTGACATTTTTGTTTTATTGAGTTATTTCCCCTTTCTGAAAGACATTTTAGAAATAACAATATTCTGAACTAAATGTTTGGCTTTTTAAAATCTACACAAAAATAAGAAATATAAAAAAAATCAAAGTTATGCATACGATGGAACAAAACTGCATATTAAAAAAGAAACGCAACTTGGCAATATTTTCAATTAAGTGTTATTTCATGGCATGTTATATAGAGACTTAATGAGTTGTTAACAATTATATTTGAAAACGTATTACAATTACAAATATTATTTTTTAAAAATGTGTAAAAAGAATCAAGATTTGTTAACATATTACAAGATTTAGTTTCACTTAGTATTTAACTATTTTAAAAAAGCAGTATGCATTTTAAAAACATAGTTATCAATAACAAAATAACGCATTTATGTTTAGGCACTTTCATGAAAATATTTAATTAATTTTAAAAATATAGAAGTAATACAGCTGTTTAGAAGTTGTTTGATGATTAACAAAAACATGAAGATCATCTTTATATCCCAAGTTGTTCAAAAGTTATGAATTTCGTTCTAAGACACAATAATCATATTTTTCACCATGTGTTTTCCTTCAACTTTCGTGCGCTTTTAGGGCATTTTTAAAAATGTCCATAACTTAAGTATTTAATAAGAAAAATATATTATTGTTAGGAGATATATTTAAATATAAGTATTTTAAATAATGGAATTGTATTTAACTTCTTTTTGTTATTTAATTTTTTTTTTTAAATGTTTATTTTTATATCATGTTCCTTATAAAACCGCTTATTTTAGAGTTTACACTTTAAAAATATTCTTTTTTTTAAATGGAGAAATTTGAACATAAAAAAATCAATAAATTTTTATTAATTATTAATAAAGAATTATCTATACTAATAAAAGGGAAAGCCCTCACTGACTGACTGACTCACTCACTCACTCATTCATCACCAATTCTCCCACTTTCCGTGTAGGTAGAAGCATGAAACTTTGGGAAGTTGTTGGTTACTCTCTCGCGACGAAAATTGGCGAAAAAGAATTTTAAAAATCTCGCTCATGTGGGGCCAGGGGCCCAAAAACATTTTTTTGTATTATTTGAGCTCTATAGAAATTGAAAATCATCAAATTTCCTATTTCCCGTGTAGGTAGAAGCAGGAAAGTTTGGACATTTTTTAGACGATAATTAGAGAGAAAAAAGTTAAATTTGCAAGTCATGGGCACCGGGGCCCCAAAAATGTTTTTTTTCCTTAAATGAGCTATAAAAAAATTGAAAATGACTAAATATCCTATTTTTCTAGTACAGGTAGAAGCATGAAACTTTGGAAAGTTGTTGAGTACCCTCTTACAACGAATATTGGCGAAAAAGACTTTTGAAGTTCACACTCATGGGGGCCGGGGCCCCAAAAACGTTTTTTTCCTTATATAAGCTATATACTAATTGAAAATCAATGATTCTTCTATTTCCCGTGTAGGTAGAAGCATGAAACTTTGGGAATTTATTGAGTACACGCTTCCGACGAGAATTGGCAAAAGAGAATATTACAATTCGCTTTTACAAAGGCTGGGGCCCAAAAAACAATTCTTTCATTATATGGGATATATAAAAATTGAAAATCACCAATTCTCAAATTTCCCGAGTAGGTAGACTCATAAAACTTTTAGGAGATTATAAATACAATTTCATGATGCTAGCACTAGCAGGTGAAATAATATTTACAATATCTCTTACTGGGGGGCAAGGGGCCCAAATTTAAAAACTGAAAATCCATAATTCTTCCATGCCCCATTTAGGTAGAAGCATGAATCTTTAGAAAGCTGTTGAGTACAATCTCCCGATGATAATTTGCGAAAGAGAATGTTTAATTCCCACCAAATTCAAATAATTAATTCTCCTATTTCCCGTATAAGTAGAAGCATGAAACTTTGTAAATTTTTTGATTACTTGCTTCCAATGATAATAAGCAAAAGAGAAAGTTAAATTTCCAACTAAGGGGGGGGGGCTGGGACCCCAAAAACTTTTTTCTTCATAATATGAGCTATAGAAAAATTGAAAATCAATAATTCTCCTATTTCCCATATAGGTAGAAGCATGAAACTTTTTAAATTTTCAGAGAACAAGCTGCAGACGAAAATTGGCAAAATGAATGTTAAAATTCACTCTAATTGGGGGCCGGGGCCCCAAATACATTTTTCTAATATTAAAAAAATAATTAAATTATCTCTTACATGGGGCCAGGGGGGGGCAAATGTATTTTTTTTCCTAACATAAACAATGTAAAACCTGAACATCAATAATTCTCCCTTTTCCCATGTAGGTAGAAGCATGAAACTTTGGGAAGTTGTTTAGAACAATCTTCCGATGAAAGTTGGTAAAAGAGAATGGTAAATTCCAATTCATTGTGGGCCGGGGGCCGAAATATAGCTTTTTCTTATAACCATCACAAATTCCACAATTCATCGTGTACGTAAAAACATAAAACGTTTGGAAGTTGCTGGGTACCCTCTCAGGACGAAATTTGGCCTAATATAATTTTAAAATTCTTACTCATTGGGGCCGGGGTTTCAAAAATGTGTTTTTCCTAATATATGCTATACACAAATTGAAAAAGCAATATATTTCCTATTTCCTAAATAGTTAAACGCATGAAACGTTGTTTTTTTTTTTTAAAACCAACACTTTCACGATAGCAGCAGGTGAAAAAATATTTAAAATATCCCTTGCTGGGCGCCAGGGGCCCAAGTATAGTTTTTTATGCACTCAATCATCACTAATTCTCCAAGCTTCCGTATAGATAGAAGCTTGAAACTTTGGGAAGTTGTTGAGTACACTCCCGTGATGGTAAGAGGCAAAAAAGTATTAAATCCTTTCTCACTATGAGGACGATTGCCTAAATATAGGTTTTTTCTCATAATTAGCTATATAAAAAGACGAATTTTTCAAAAACTAAATCCTAATTTACCGCAGCAAAGCGCGGGTAAATTGTTAGTATATTAATAAATCAAATTTTAAAGAAAAAAACAGCAACAACATTTTGTTTAATTTTAATTGCTATTTTATCGATTAAAAAAATTTTAATCAAAAATTTTTTTTACCGATTAATCGAGAAATTAATAATTTATTTCCGCAGCCCTAATTTAATTCTTGATTCTTCTTCTATTCCATACACTGTATTGTAATATGTCTAATGCTTCTGCACTCACATTGGAAAATTCACTCGTTTCACTCATCATCAATGTTGGCATTCTGAAACAATGTTCTGACAATGTAATTAAAGTTGCCAACTGCATTAATTTTTTATTTCGATCAATATTTTATGCTGAGTGTTGGATTTGGTTGAAGCCAGATGGTACAGATTTTCTGTCTTTCTTTTTTTTTTTTTTTACTGATGAGTCTAAAGTTTGAGCATGCACTGGAAATATATCTTTGCTAAGTTGCAAGTGTTCTACTGAGCCAGCGTCAAGTGCACAGTTTTCAGAAGAAGACAAAAAAAGATCCAGCATTTTGTCTGACATGACCTTTGCTTTTGCATATGCCTCCCGAGATTGAACAAGCAACCATAAGTTTGCTTTACTGTATGTCCATTCCTTCGTTATTATCCTTGAAAGCCTCTGTAGGTGTGTCAGTGAACTTGAAATTAAACTGTGTTGGGTCCAGAACGCAACCTTACTTTTTTCATCATCATGATCAGTTCCGTCACCGTTGCGGTCGATATGGGAGCGCTTGGACAAATTAACAGACATTGATCTCCACAGTTGCCTATCTTACAGCGGCGGCCAATAATTCCCATTCATCTCGCCAGCAAAGGTTGACCTGTGGCAGTCGCTTAGTCTAGCCCTCGTAACATAGCCTGATGTAACATGGGCTAGCGAACAAACAGTGCCTGGTCTCGGTAGACTTAATTGATCTCTCCACCCTGATCAAAGTGGCGATGTAATAGGGCAAAAAAAAAGTCCACTCGGTAAGATAGTCCTTTGTAAAGGTACCTAAATTCATTCTGCCTGTCATTCCATTATTTACCTTTCCCTAACACTCGCCACAACCCTAGGTAAACATCACACTTCAACATAAAGGTCAATATTCCCTCCACTCCCATGCCAAACATAATTAGAAAGGATCACATTTATCATTGTTTTGTTTTTTTTAATTGTCCAGTTGTTTTACGCTTTTCATCGTAAAATCAAAATCAATTGATGAAATAAAAAAAAAATAACAATTTGTTATTAAGGTGTTGACATGAATGGCGAACCTCGCAGGCACTGAAACCACCACAAACCTGCGCCCTATCATTCAATTCTCTTTCTTATATAGACCTGCCTAGCATAAAAACTGAATTGTAATAATATGTTCAAAGTCAGTAAATAAAGTTATTACATTAAATAGTTACTAACACCGCATAGCGCACAATATCGTTCAAGCCACTGGGCCAGTATGACCTGACACTGTGTATGCACTTTTTAAAATGCCAACATATACTTATACACACCTCCAGTTGATTGTATTTAATTTTATATTGTTCCTTATCTACAAAAAACCTGCATTATCACAAGCAAAAGAAAAAATTCGCTGTTTTGATACAGTCGCTATTTTGATACAGTCGCTGTTTTGATGCAGTCGCTATTTTGACGATCGCTGTTTTGACCGTCGCTGTTTTGACACAGTCGCTGTTTTGAAGTCGCTGTTTTAACGGTCGCTGTTTTGACAGTCACTGTTTTGCCCGGATGTGGGGTGAACAATAGAAGCTATTTGAAATCCTCGAGGGTTGTCTCTTTCTACCACATTAACAAGAAAATTTCATGAAGCTTAATAAGTAGGACCATGCCCCCATCTTTGTATATTTCAGTTGGAGTGAGTCTGATATCGACGTCTTGTCGGTTTTCTGTATTAGTTGTAGTTTATTTATTATTTCATATACATTTAGCAAGACACATTTTATGAATCCTACTTGAAATATAATTAAGGTTTACTGGACACAGAATAGTATAGAAAAGTATGGTTATTTAGTAATCTGGAAATGAACTTTTTAGTGACACCAAGTGCGCTAAGGTGAACAACTAGTGGAGCATATTGTTATTGTTTTGTTGCTTAGATTAAGACTTAAAATTTTTTGGAACATTTCAGTAACTTTGGACCATAAATCTCAGATCTTTATGTTTAATAGTCTATTCTTACCTAAATACGTATGGTTGGTTGCAATATTGAAATATAAAAGCACAGAGAAAATCAGGATACGCTAGAAAAACTATTTTTAGATAATTGACTATCCATATTCGATATCATCAGAATATTATTTTAGTGATGGCTTACATCGTCTCCATACATTTAGGACAACCACTTAACTTCACCTGTAACAAACAAGATGAAAAAACTTCGAACAGAAAATGTTACGTCTTCTTTGATGGCAAAATCACATGGAATGGTGCGCAGGTATGTTAAATTAATAAATGACAATATTGCATGCTATAAATACTATGTGAAAATTTTCTAAAATAAATAATTATCAGTAAAAATTGTATCTTATATGTTAGATATCTTTTCATTATTTGACCATGCTATGTGAACCAATAAAGCTGAATCGAACCAAATACAAATTCAATACAGATATATTTCTGAAACAGTTTTCTTGCAATAGTAAGAATCACACAAAATTAAGAATTTTTAAAAATCACCTATTGCATTGTATAGTCTACAGATCATCTATTTGGATTTTAAATACTAAGGTTTCTACACATAAATCATTTAATAACTGCTTCACGCATTACTCATGACTATTGATATTTATTATAGATCTAGCTGACACGCCCAGCTTACCATGGGCCAGTATTAGGGCTCCCATTTTGTACCCCACTAAGTATGACTCCGATGAATAATGCAATCTCGTTCTTTGTCTAATCCCCCTCCGAAATAGGATTCATTTTTTCTTTGAGATTACATATGCCATTATAATTCCGTTGTGTAATGGGTTCCTATTTGAAAAGTAAATCCCTTTCCCCTATAAATTACATATAAGTTCATGGGACCACATACTCCGGGATTATTTGGTAGAATCCCTTGCTCTCAGATGATTCCAAACTTGAATTGAGATTTTATGCCCAAGTATGATCCTTTTGTTCGAACAAAAAAGCCTAGCAGTCATTGATGTCACATTATCAGTGGGAATCATATTTACTATAGTCTATTGGAAAACTGTTTCCAATTGCTTGTGTACGTTTCAATAGGATCCATTTGTGATTAGCGATACTATCATCTTTAAATCTACATTCTTGGTGCCATATGATTCAGTATGGTAGTAATAATTATTATTTTAGTCATTATGCCAAGTGAGAAATACTAAAAATATTTTTTTTTTAAATGTGTAAACTTATTGTCACGTATTACGAATTGAATTATATCTATTCTAATTTGTATTGGCTTGTCTAGGGGAACGTGACAATAGAAAAAGCCGTTGTGTCACTATCTTAAGTCTGAATTTAACCACAGACTTACAATGAATAACACAAGAAATCGGAAAGTAAAATATTAACTGAATGTTTAATAAAATATAAATCAAATAGTACTTTTCAATGAATCACATTAAGTTACAAGCAAAAAAAACACAAACATCTACTCAATACAGAATTGAGAGGTTGACCAAACCCTTTTACAAAATTGGCATGTAAAAATATTACACTTCAAGAGTTTTAAAAGATAACTACAATTACCAGCAAGGCCTTGAAAAGGAAAAAATCTCAACTTACACTATCAATACCACGAAGGGGTCACGCAAAGTCTCCGCTATTCTGTCTCACGGCTGTCTCCGTATGTCTTGTCCGTCTCAACGTTATACGGGCGGTCTTTTTATAGTCCACCGCGCGTCGAGCTCAAGACAACTCTAGTAGTTTCTCGAATACTATTCGAGAACAGGACAAGTGAACAACAAGACAGAGCTAGAACCTTCTCTAAAGAGACGGAACAAGAAAACCTCATATTTTTGACCAGATGAAAACACACAGGTCAAGGACCGGTCACACGGTCTGTGTGGCTTGAACTCGCCGCCGCTCATAAACAAAACTCATTACACAAAAGGGGCAGACAACCTCGGGAATTTTCTACCCGTCTCTCGACCGCAACAGGTCAAGTGAAAACAACAAAAAAAAAAGGTAACAATGCCTAGATACGTAACACCTCCCTCCTAAAAATAAAAAGTTTACATTTCCACGAAATGGGAATCTTTTTAGAATAATTATAAAAATGAGATTTACATTACAGAAGGGATTTATCATGATATAAAAAAAA
>MUZC01004403.1:201958-215998 GCA_002072015.1 Radix auricularia | reverse complement strand
AAAAAAAAATTTTAACGGCAACTTCGCCTTTACAAAATTACTCAAGTAAGATGAAAATAGGTTCAGAAAAACATCCCGGACGAAGGCCCCAATCTTCTTTTGTCACGTATTACGAATTGAATTATATCTATTCTAATTTGTATTGGCTTGTCTAGGGGAACGTGACAATAGAAAAAGCCGTTGTGTCACTATCTTAAGTCTGAATTTAACCACAGACTTACAATGAATAACACAAGAAATCGGAAAGTAAAATATTAACTGAATGTTTAATAAAATATAAATCAAATAGTACTTTTAAATGAATCACATTAAGTTACAAGCAAAAAAAAACACAAACATCTACTCAATACAGAATTGAGAGGTTGACCAAACCCTTTTACAAAAATGGCATGTAAAAATATTACACTTCAAGAGTTTTAAAAGATAACTACAATTACCAGCAAGGCCTTGAAAAAGAAAAATCTCAACTTACACTATCAATACCACGCAGGGGTCACGCAAAGTCTCCGCTATTCTGTCTCACGGCTGTCTCCGTATGTCTTGTCCGTCTCAACGTTATACGGGCGGTCTTTTTATAGTCCACCGCGCTTCGAGCTCAAGACAACTCTTAGTAGTTTCTCGAATACTATTCGAGAACAGGACAAGTGAACAACAAGACAGAGCTAGAACCTTCTCTAAAGAGACGGAACAAGAAAACCTCATATTTTTGACCAGATGAAAACACACAGGTCAAGGACCGGTCACACGGTCTGTGTGGCTTGAACTCGCCGCCGCTCATAAACAAAACTCATTACACAAAAGGGGCAGACAACCTCGGGAATTTTCTACCCGTCTCTCGACCGCAACAGGTCAAGTGAAAACAACAAAAAAAATAGGTAACAATGCCTAGATACGTAACATTATAATACAAACTACTATATAGTAATAAACAGAAACATAAGCAATTAAATTGTTTTTCTAAATTTTTATGATATTTAAACTTTTGATAATGAACACATTTCCTTATTATGTTTCTGAAAAACCTAAATGAGTAAATGAAAACTAATACTTATATGAGTACATGAAAATAATGATATATAAATACATGAAATTATTCTTAAATCCATTTACACACAACGATTAGAATGCTTATTACAAAAATACACACTACCTGATATTTCTCAATTGACTTAAAAATTCAACTTATATTTTAACAATTGCGCAGCAGAATTAATTTAATAATAATTTAAATTAAAATAACTCAAATATTGACACTCTTATACATGTTTGATCTAAACATCCTTAATAATAAAATTGCTTTCAATTATTGCATAATGTAATCCCATGAATTATATAATTCCTTATCCAAAGATGATATTTTTCACCGATAGGATCCGATGCATTGACTTGGTTTATTTATCCAAGTATGATCCAATTCCAATATGGAATCCCAGTCCCAATGAGATCCCATTATGGTTTCTCTCAAATTAGATCTGAAACAATTATTAATTTAATTTTAAAAAAGGGGGCCCCATTCTATCCACGTAAGATCTTAATCCTGAAATAAATCAGAAGAACAGTTGGATAGGCATTTAAAATTTGTCCTATTTATGGTTCTTATAAATTAGTGCGGACGTATGTAAAATTTAATTATAGCCCAAACTAGTGAATAATAAATATATATAATAATCAGAAACTAGCAAATATTTGAGCTTAAACTTTAAAACTTGTCCCTTCTTGTACAATGTACAGTTCTCTACTTCTTTTCGAAGTAGTAGCTTTCGCAAATCTGGTTTCCCTGAAACCCTTGATGATTTTTTTGTCTCGCTCTATATGCAGGAGGCATTTACCCAAACCTCCAATGACCGTCATTTCCGTTAAAAGATAGTATTTTTATTCCCTACATATAGGGTCTCCGCCTTTCTCACGCATTAAACTTGACATATCTTTCAATTAACCCCACATTTTGATTAGTTACGGCTGTGGAAATATCTTGTTTTTTTCTAGGTCAAACGACATTATTTTACTTAGGACATAAACACCGATACTACAGTATTCATTTTCTTTATTTTGATTTCCGTTATAGACTATTTTTTTAAAAAAAAACACAATTTTATTATTTTCTTACTAAACCTTCCATTGACCCCCTGACGTTGTTTATGGACCCCAAAATTAATTTTAAGTTTCCACGGGAACACTTTTGGAACCACTGATATAAACTTATGATTTAAAAAATAATATAAGCTATACACTTAAACAATTTAAAATTTGGCTACCGGACTTATTAACAGAAGTAGATTAAACTAAATAAAGTATTCCTGAAAACGCGTATTTATTTTTCATTCCGAATTGCATATGCAATATTTATTTTACTGTAGTTGGAATAACATATAGACTCTAGATTCTATAGGCTATTTCTAAAATCAATTTTTTTTAAATAAATGTTTTGTTGTTGTTTCTTTTAAAATGTGGCATATAATTAGACTGTCCAGAGGTTTTTCGAAAAAATCCGGGACATTTTTGTTCAATTCCGGGACAAATTAAAAATAAGTAAAAAAAAACTAAAAATTTCTTTAAATAGCTCACTTAATTCATAAAGCAATCATAAAATAGCCATTCATTATTTTTAAAAAAAATTTATTCTTGTTAAAAACTCTTTAAATTCAATATAATTTTAATAGGTAACCCTTTCGAATATTACTGTAAATTTTTAATTATATTTTTCGCTTGAGTGGATTTTTTCAAGAAATTTGTCATTCTTCTCGATGGCATAATAGAAAATGCTGCAATTCATGTTTGAATTGTATTGAATTGATAAGAGGGCATCAACTGTGGAGACCTCCACTGCTGGCTTCTTTGGTCAGTCCAAATCTGATTCATGTAAGAAAACAAGCGCTCAACTTCAGTGGAGGTTCCTGTTAATGCAGAAGCAAATTGCACTAGTTTTTTCCAAATTTACCAGTTGTCTTGTGTTGGTGCGAAAGTGAATAAATAAATTTGCTCAAATCTTATCAGGTGAAAGCTTTTCTTGTAACCATTTCTGCAAATTGTCAGTTATAAAATCTATGATAAGAGTAAATACGTCGTACAAATGTCACTTTTGACTTTATTCATAAAAAAAATACTTAATTTTCATACAAAAACTTTTTAATTTCTAAATTCCTGGACAAATTGCGTCCCTGACAGGATTCCGGGACAGAGTTGAAATTTAGGGACTGTCCCGGCAAATTACCAGCAGATGGACAGTCTACATATAATCTAAAATTTCTTTATTTTTTAGAGAAAAAAATTGGTTTGGGGGTATGGAATATAATTTACAAAATTTAAAGCCTTATTCCCTAATAGGGACTCAAAATAATAATTGCATTCATATATAAAAGTATACCAATTCTATAAAGCCGTAAAATAAAATCGTAAAATGTAGACTCAAATAGAGATCTATAACCTTTCAAATATTTCCGTATTAAAACAACAATCTAATACGCATAAAAATGATGCGTTTTTTTCTCCACTACGTTATAGGAAGACTATATTTTAATACAAAAGATTTCTCTAACCTTTTATTGTTTAAGTACGGTGCGCACATTTTTCTTGAATTCTTTTTAATACGACAGCTTTATTTACTTTCAAGTATTTTTCAAAGAGTATTTCATATATAATACAACATTTATGATTTAGTTTATTGGTTCTATTTGTTATGTAGCATTCGCCGTTTTTGAGGGGAATGGTGGGTAGTGCCATATGTCTTAATCTCATTGACACAGATAAAAATTCGTATTACTTTAAATTGCAGTGTAGTAAATATTTATTAGCTTTTTTTAATGACACGATAGTGGTAGAGCTCCTTTGGAAAACGTTCAATAAAGTTTATTAAGTACATGTGGGGAATGAAAATGTAAATTTAGTTTTTTTTCATCAAAGTTAATATTTTATAAATCTACCTTTTAAATGGCAAGGGAATTTATGAGGCACTGCTTTAAATGAATATATTTCACGTGATAAAATGGTGAAAAATAAATAATTTTGAATATTTGAGTCTGCACAATTAAAGCGTTCTATATGAGAATTTTGAAACTTAATGATAAGTGACTGTGGTGTTAGGCTGTATTAGTATAGAAAAAAAACCTCAAAGATGAAATGAATCAAAAAAAGTAAACATTTTCACATTAAAGAGATATCCAATCCTATGTTCACATGACACACTATTGATCAAAATTTTGTATAGTGTTTCATCTAAATATATATAAGAAATTTGTTCACCTAGACCCCAACCCCCCAAAAATAACAAACAAAATAACCAAACTAAAAAATAAATCAAAATTATTTATTTTTCTTGAAATGTATTCACTTATAGCAGTGCCTATTAAAATTCCGTTACTATTTGAAAAGTAGGTATAATTAAATTATTTCCTTTGACGAAAAAAAACTAATTTTACATTTCAATTCCCTAATGCAATAAATAAACATAATTGAAAGTTTTCCAAAGGATCTCTACCACTGTCGTGTCACTAAAACGCTCATAAATATTTACGGCACTGCAGCATAACACAATTTGAAGTAGTACAATATTGTAACAGTGTCTATGAGATAAAGAACATATGGCACTCCTATTCCCCATCCTCAAAAAAGCAAAAGCAGCGTAATATATAGCGCGAATGAACTAAATTATAAATGTAATATATATGAAATAGTATATAAAAAATACTTGAAAGTAACTGAAAATCCTACATGTGGAAGAAATCAGCAGTCCCGAGCCTGCGCTCTTCATGGGGCCTCCCGGAAAACCCCCTCAGCTCTATGGCCCCTTAAGGGACGTAAAAGCTGAGAAGCCCTCCCCCCCGGAGCGGTCACGTCTAGAAGCGGTCACCTTGGCATCCAGGACACTAGATCGAAAATGCCTCCCATTGAGTTGACCTCCCAAGGGACTGGTTGAATTTTCCCTGCTTTGACTCGCTATCACTTCGGCGCCACCCGGTCAAAGCAACAAAAGCAGTCGTATTAAAAAGAATTCAAGCAAATGTGCCCACCGTACCTAGACAAATAAAGTTTATAAATATTCTGGCTTAAAATAAAGTCTTCTTATAACATACTGGACCAAAAATATCATCCTTTTTAAACGTACTAATAATAGTTTTCAGATGGAAAGAATATTTGTAATATATAGTTGTCTACATTTTACGATTTAACATTACGGCTTTAAGGAATTGATATATTTTTATAGAGAAATAAATTATTATTTTGAGTCTCTATTATTAACAAGGCATCACATGTTGTAAATTATATTCCATACCCACACACCAGTTTTTTTTTCTAAAAAAAAAAATAATTTATATGCCACATTTAAAAATAAAAAAACCGGACACACAGTTTATAAAAAAAATAAACACATTTTATAACACCAACTGTCTGTTACTGAACACATGTGGAATATTGAAAAAAAAATTCATATAAAAATATTAAAATAGCCTATTTATGTTATTCCAACTACAGTGAATTAAAGATAGCATATGCAACTCGCAATAAAAATAATTAATTGTTTTCAGAAATGCTTTATTTAGTTGAATCTACTTCTGTTAATAAGTCTGGTAGCAAAGGTTTACATTGTATAAGTGCAGCTAAATGTAAGCTTTTGTTTTACCTGTAAGTTTATATGATATGGACCATAACTTTACAAAAAAATAATCTCACAAATTACATAATTAGGTTTTATAAAATTTCGACTATTAAATCACAACAAAAATTTGCAATTTCATTCACACGTGTTAACATATTAAGTCTATGTAGTAAAATATTTTAAAAGCATCTATAATGTAGAGATATTCAATTACCTCACTAATTACATAATTAATAATCTTTAAAATAAAATTTCAATTTCCTATTAACATAACCCAACTCTTAATTTTATTCTTAAATGTTACAAATAAATAGCATATACTGTGTAACAAATTTTATATAAAAAAAGTTTTAACTCATCTATAATGTAAATAACTTTTCAAAAAAAAAAAGCTAATGTACCGCAAAACTAAAATAAAATTAAATGTTATTATAATAAGATAGCACAACTAAATTTAAGAAGCGTAACTTTCACATTTTTTAAAGCACACAGCTCAGAATAAAGAAAAAGTAGTTTAACAAAAATAATTCGTGTTGAACGTCCGACTAAAGTTCATAAATAAGGAAGTGAGAATTTGTTTTTCTTTATCTCTACATTTTTTGATTTTTCAATTTCCGGCCTTCGGGCAAAAAGGGGCAATTAGAAAAGCTATACTAAATCCATCTTCAGGTTAAAAGGAACCGTCCTGCCAAATTTAGTCCTTATCCGTTATATGGTTTTAAATACAAGAGGGACAGAGATCGAAGACAAACAAACATACATACACGACTGAGCTTTATATATCGTATATAGATACTAGAAATATTCCCGTGCTTTCAGCGGAAGGATTCTGACTGAAACATTCTATTACGAAGTTTAATATATTAAGGCCTATTAAAAATGCCTTACTATTTAAAATTAAGTTATGGATTAAATTATTAATTTTGACGAACAAAAACAAAATTTACATTTCAATTCCCTAATGTACTAATAAAAATAATTAAAAGATTTCCAAAGGATCTGTACCACTATCGTGTCACTAAAAAACCTCATATATTTTTACGCAACTGCAGCATAACACAATTTCAAGTAATACAATATTGTAACTGTGTCTATGATATAAAGAATATATGTCATTACAATCCACCCTTCTCAAAAAGGCAAAAGCTGCATAATATATAGCGCAAATAAACTAAATTATAAATGTTATATATGAAATACTGTTTAAAAAATACTCGATAGTAACTAAAATGTCGTATTCAAAAGAATTCACCGTACATAGACAATAAAAGATTAAAGCAATCTTTTGGCTTAAAATAAAGTCTTTTTATAACATACTGGAAAAAATATCATCTTTTTTAAAACTTATTTATAATTGTTTTCATATGGAAATAATATTTGAAATGTATATTTGTACCTAAATTTTACGATTTAAAATTACCGTTTTATTGAATTGATATAAATTTATAAAGAAATAAATTATTGTTTTGAGTCTCTATTATTATTAAGACAGTTTTTTCTTCTTCTAACATACGGAAATTATATGCCACATTTAAAAAAAAAAAAACCAACACAAAAGAAATAAATAAACTAGGGCTGTTATCGATTAAATTTAATTTAATCGTTAACTTTTGAGAAATTACCGATGAATTAATCGATAATTTTGTTAAGCTAAAAATGATGTATGACGTCATTAAACTGAAAATTTCAAGAGAAGTAATAAAAATAGGCAATGGAATTTTTTTATTGAGTTATTCTTAAAACATATTTAGCAACAATAATGAGTTAAATAACGCATTAAAGTTTTGGCACTTGGATGAAAATTTCAAATTAATTTTAAAATATAGATCTACAAGTAATACAGCTATATAGAAATTGTTTGATGATTAACAAATACATAAAGATCGTCTTTTTATCCCACGTGTTCAAAAGTTATGATTTGTTTTCTAAACCTCATAATCATCTTTTTCACTACGCTGTTTTCCTTCGCATTTTTTACCCTTTCATGGCATTTTAAAAAATGCCCATAACTTAAGTATATTATTTAATTTAATTTTAAAATATTATATTGTTAGGAGATATATTTAAATATAAGTAGATCAATATAATGTCAATGAATTTAAATGTTGTTATTGTTAATTAAAAACAATGTTGTTGTTTTTTTTTGTGGTATTATTTTCCTTATAAAACAGACTATTTTTAAGTTTACGCTTTTAGAGTCTGTTTTTTAAATGTAGCCGTTTGTACTTTTTAAAAAAAAACTATTATTAATAATTAATTATTTATTAATAAATCGGAAAAAAATAATTAAAAACATTTCTTTAATTTTAATCACTATTTTATCGATTAAAATAATTTTAATCGATAAAAACATTTACCGATTAATCGAGAAATTAATCGGCAATTTCTGCAGCCCTAAAATAAACATATTTTTAAAAAATAACGGTTACTAAACGCAAGTGGAAATTTGAAAAAATGAATATGAAATAAAAAGTAGCCTATTTATGTTATTCAAACTACAGTAAAAATAAAGATAGCATTTGCAATTCGCAATAAAAATAAGTAAGCGTTTTCAGAAATGCTCTTTTTAGTTGAATCTACTTCTATTAAAAAGTCCTGGTAGCCAACGTTTAAATTGTGTAAGTGCAGCTAAATTTAAACTTTTGTTTTACCTGTAAGTTTATATGATAAGGACCATCGCTTTACACATAAAATAAACTCACTAATTACAACATTACGTTTTTATTGAATGTCGAGTATTAAATCACAACAACAAAACGCAATTTCATTCACCAAGTGATAAAATCATCTAAAATATAAAGATATACAATAATATTATCTTATCTTAGATATACAGACGCTCCTTTTATGCAGAAGATAATCAATTGCGTCCACAGACCATGACCATTGGCAAGTGATACAATGGTCACAGACCACGGCTAGGAGGGTTTCACGCATTTCCTAGCCGCCTAGCTATTATTAGTTAGATACACATTTGGAGCTTGGTGACTTAGCGACTCCTTAGGCCACAGGAACAAATCCTTGCCTTCGCATGGATTCGAACTCTTGACCTCGGTTCGCCAGTTAAGCGCGCTTCCCACTCGACCACCGTGTCCTATTTACGCACTAATTATTTAATTAAGTAATCTTTAAAATGAAATTTTTATTTCCAATTAACATAACAAAATTGTTAATTGAATTTCCACATTTTAAAAATAAATGCAATACATTTTGTAGCAAATGTAATAAATTAGTTTAAACTCATCAATAATGTAAATAAATTATCCGAAAAAAGCAACTGTACCGTAAAGTCCAAATAAATATTGAATGTTATTATAACTTAAGAAGCGTTCACGAAAAGCTGTGCACCGTAATTTGACGATAAAAGATTTTTTTAAAAGTAAGTGCACCAGAAGTAAATCGTGTTCAACGTCCTACTAAAGTTCTTCAAGAAGGAAAAAAGAATTAATTTTAATTTCTTTGTCTCTACATTTTCTGATATTTTCATTTACCGCCTTCGGACAAAAGGGGCAATTAGAAAAACTATACTAAATCAATCTGCAGGTTAAACGGAACAGACCTGCCAAATTTGGTCCTTGTCCGTTATTTAGTTTTTAAATGAAAGTGGGACATAGAGCGACAACAAACAAACAAAGTAGGAATGGAGTAGTGTGAGCTTAAATAGGAAAGCAAAGAGTGGGTGTGGCAAAACGATTAGGTGGTCAGCACAAACAACATTCATCCCATGTTGTACAGGAGTCCCATACTCCTGAATTAGTCTATTGTTAAGACTGACCCTTCTCGTTGTGTTTGTGCAGGCAACAGAGGCGGTGAACGCAAAATCATCGACCCCCAAATGGTCAAGTCCATTGACGTGTCGAGAGACAGGACACTGATTATATTGTGTAGTCGCACGAACTTGCTCTGCGGTACGGCAAGACGGTAACTTCCCCGTCGCACCGATGTATTTTATAGGGCAGCGCTTACACACTATTGTATAGACCACAGTACAAATAACACCGTCACTAATCTTAAATTTCCCCTTTGTTACAACAGGATGTGTCTTACATAGAAGTCGGCGGCGTGGTAAAGTACCGAGATGCTTGGGTAAAGTAGGGAGGCGAGTACGAACCAAAAGATCGCGCAGGTTTTTGTACCTCTTAAATACAATTAGGTGTGTGGCGGAAAATATGTTGTTAGTCTCAGGGTCCCCAAGAAAGATGGTTAAGTTTTTTCAAGAAAATTTTTTTGGCTTTGTTGTTTTGGGGATGGTATGTGAGCACCAGTTTGCTCCTCTCATTAGTATTGCTGATGCGTGGTACAAAAGCGTCGGCACGAGTGAAGCTTTTGACTCACTAAAGCGCAGATTGTTGAATAGCTTCAAGATAAGACCTTAGTCTAAAAAAATAAACCACCTTTTCCATCGCCTTTTCCCAAAATTCCTCCTGAGATTGACACAGTCTACGGAGGCAAAGAAGTTGAGAAAAGGGGATGGAGTCCTTCTAGGTTTTGGGATGACACCTCGATTCCGTCATCTATGTACATCTTGTAGAATTCGGGGAGGCTACCAGTGTATTCTTGTTCCACTCTATGCTCGAAATGGTCCATGAACAATCAAGCATTGCTTAGTCCCATTTTGGTCCCCAAAGCAACCCCACTGATTTGGTCAAAGAACTGGCCATTAAACTCCAACGAGTTGAGGGTTAGGGCCAATTCAATCAACCGTTGTAACGCGTGTGTAGGTATACTGGGGTTAGGTCTGTCCAAAAAATAGTAAACAGCCAGAAGGACATCGTTGTGAGGAATTGATGTATAAAGCAAACGTACATCAAGGAGGAATAGATAATGCTTTTTGTCCGGATTGATACTTAGTTAGTCGAATGCTCTTAAGGCTTGGTTTGTGTCCTTAATATACGTAGGAAGGGATGCCATTATAAGTTGGAAGACAATATCCAGAAGTTCAGAAATGTGTTATATTTGACAAGAAAACGCAGAGACAATGGTTTTTTTAGGGTGGCTATCCCGAATTTTCGGAAGGTGATAAAAAATGGGTTGCCAGGTCATTGTCAAAAATTTGCATCCCAGACATTGATTTGGGAAGACCACACTCAGTAATCAACACATCAATGGTCTTTTTTAAAGTGGTTTTATGTTTTATGATGGGATCCGTGGTTTGTTGTTGTTGTTGTTGTTCGTTTTTTAATTTTTTTTTTTAATGGTAGAACAGGGTGTAGTTTGGGTGTCTCTGGGCTTCTTTATTATACAAATCTTTATCCATGACAACGACGGCTTCACCTTTGTTGGGCGGTTTGATTACAATGTCTAACAGGCTGCGTAATAAAGACAAAGCCTTTAACTCCACTCTGGACAGGTTGGAATGACGAGTCGGGGTAAACAGGAGGTTTTTAATTTTATTCTCGGTGCTGTTGATATATAAATCATGAGCCTTGGATCAATCAGGCGGTGGTTTCCATGTGCATTTCCTTTGTTTATGGAATAAGAACAAGTCAACTTCGGGAGTGGTGTTGTTATTCCTGGCAAAATGGAACTGACGCCTATATAAGCTCAAGCTAATCCATTCATACTTTGTTGTCATTTACCTTTTGGACTTCACTGCAGCTAAGTTTTTATTTTTATTTATCATTTCTTTTTATTCCTTTTATTTGTGTATTGTCTGTTCGTTGAGGATGGCTTTTTCCCGAAACGTTCGATGTTTTGTTAGGTCCTATCAGGCTAACCCTGACCCTGTTGACCTGTTTTCCATTTACTTATGTATATCTAGTTAAAATATATTTTTTACAAATTGAAGTTGGTTACCTATATACACTAAAATATAATTAAGTTTTATTTTTAAACAAATTTTCTATTTTCACGCAAAGAAAATATGTTCTGAAAACTTGGAGCAAGGGTATCTAGCGGAACCAAATACGGAAGCGGAGAGACTACTTACCAACAACTTTGTCGTAAAAGTCGGCAAGCATGGTATGTTGTTTAGCTTAAGTACACTCTAAAATTAGCACAAATAGGTTGTTTTTTGTTTGTTTTAAAAAGGCATAAATTGTAAAATCAAACACATGAGAACTTTATATATATCTATATCTATATATATATATATATAAGACGCATTTGTTGTCCGTATGTCTGTCTGTCTGTCTGTCTGTCTGTCTGTCTGTTCCCTAATAACTCAAGATCCAGACAACCCAGTAAAGTGAAATTTAGTAAACGTACACACAATTATATGGGGAAGGTTCTTAAATAGGTTTCGTTCCATAAATTCACTCTCAGGGGCGCCGGGAGGCCCAACAACTTTTTTCCTTATTTGAGCTTTATAAAATATGAAAATCAACAATGTTTCTATTTCTCGAGGAGGCAGAGGCATGAAATTTTAGGAAACTGTTGAGTACACTTCTTCAATGGTAACAGGCAAAATTTTATTTAAATTACCTCTTTCTGGGGGCTGGGGGCCAAAATTTAGTTTTTTTTACCCTTATATGAACTATATATAAAAACTGCAAATCACTAATTATCTTATTTTACGGATAGGGAGAAGTATGAAACTTTGGCAAGTTGTTAAGTACGCTACCCCGACGATATTTTGCGAGAAAGAATTTTAATACTGAAAATCCCCCATTCGACTCTTTCCCGTGTAGGTAGAAGAATGAAAGTTTAGGAAATTGTTAAGTACACTCTCCTAACGCTAATTCGCAAAAAAGATTTTTAAAATTCACACTCATGGGGGCTAGGGGCCCAAATGTATTTTTTTCTTAGAATAAAAACCGTATTATCTCTAATTCTCAAATTTACCTCATACATAAAGACGTGAAACTTTTGGAAGTTTTTGAGCACTCTCTCCCTACAAAAATTGATAAAAAGTATTTTAAAATTCTCACTCAGTGTGGGGCTGGTGTGCCCAAATGTATTTTTTTCCTTAAATGAACTGTGTTTCACATCTCCAATGGTAACAGGTGAAAACATATTTAAATTATCTTTCTCTAAGTGGGCGGGGGCCCAATGTAGTTTTCTTCTTTTTTGAGCGAAAATTACTAATTCTCCTATTTCCCGTTTAGGTAGAAGCATGATACTTTGGAAAGTTGAGCAATACATATCCGCAATGGTAAGAGGAGTAAAAAGAAATCACCCCCCCTGGGGGCCTGGGCCCAAATGTATTTGTTCTGATATAAAAAAACAGATCATCACGTATTCTCTAATTTTCGGTGACGGTAGAAGCATAAAAGTTTGAAAATTTGTTGAGGAGGCACTCACGGCGAAAATTAACAAAGAAAATATTAAAACTCCTGCTCATGTGGGGCCGGCGGCCGAAATACGTTTTTTCCTTACATTGGCCATGTAAAATTTAAAAACCACTAATGAAATTTTCGAAAGTTGTTGAGTACACTTCTGTGATGGTAAAAGGGAAAAAAAATATTTATAACCCTTATTGGGAGCCTGGTGCCACAAAATAATGTTTTTTTTTACTCAAATAAGCTATATAAAAATTGAAAATCTTTAATTTTACTATTTGGAATAATGGGATTTCGGAAAGTTGTTAATTATTCTATAACGATAGTGCAGTCTTAACTGGTGTCTTGGGATTGCTAATATAGAATTGCAGACACTATGCTTTTCGGATAGGCAATTGTATTTGACCTGCTTTAAGATAAATGTCCCCTTTTAATTTTTACTTCATGTAAATAAAAAGTTTAGTATGCTTTTAGAAAACATCATTTAAAACCCGTGAGAAGCCGGGTACTTGCGTCTAGTATCTATCTATATCTTATATATATATATATAAGACGCATTTGTTGTGTGTGTGTGTGTCTGTCTGTCTGTCTGTTCCCTAATAACTCAAGATCCAGACAACCCAGTCAAGTGAAATTTGGTAAACGTACACACAATTATATGGGGAAGGTTCTTAAATAGTTTTCGTTCCATAAATTCACACTCAGGGGCGCCTGGGGGGCCAAACAACTTTTTTTCCTTATTTGAGCTATATAAAAAATGAAAATCAACAATATTTCTATTTCTCGAGGAGGCAGAGGCATGAAATTTTAGGAAATTGTTTAGTACACTTCTGCAATGGTAACAGGCAAAAATTAAATTACCTCTTTCTGGGGGCTGGGGGCCCAAATTTAGTTTTTTCCCTGATATGAACTATTTTTAAAAACTGAAAATCACTAATTATCCTATTTTACGGATAGGTTGAAGCATGAAACTTTGGCAAGTTGTTAAGTAAGCTAACCCGACGATATTTTGAAATAAACAATTTTAAACTCCCCACTCATGGGGAGCCAGGGGCCCAAATGTATAGTTTTTTTAAAACTTATATACACTATATAAATACTGAAAATCACCCATTCTACTATTTCCCGTGTAGGTAGAAGAATGAAACTTTGGGAAGTTGTTAAGTACACTCTCCTAACGCTAATTTGCGAAAAAGAATTTCAAACTTCCCACTCATTGGGGGCCGG
>MUZC01004403.1:162051-201940 GCA_002072015.1 Radix auricularia | reverse complement strand
GGCCCAAATGCTGTTTTTTCTTATATTAGAAACAAACTCATCACTAACTCTCCAATGTACCGTGTCGTAAAAACATGAAACTTTTGGAAATTACTCTCCTGGCAATAATGGCAAAAAAAAAATCACACTTATGTGGTGCCGGGGGCCCAAATGTACTTTTTCTTAAGTGGGCTATATTAACAAAATGTAGACAACGAAATACAATCACGTCTCAAGAAAGATCAGATTTCTGATTATGTGGAAGCATGTACTCCTCCAAACATTGATGAGTACAACCCCACAGTGGTAACAGGTGAAAAAATATTTAAATTATCACTTACTGGAAGCCGGGGGCCCGAATGCAGTTCTTTTTTTTTTTTTTAAAGACTAATATATGCTAAATAAATGCTGAAAATCCCCCATTCGACTTTTTCCCGTGTATGTAGAAGAATGAAACTTTGGAAAGTTGTTGAGTATACTCTCCTAACGCTAATTTGCAAAATAGAATTTTAAACCTCCCACTAATTGGGGGCCGGGGGCCCAAAGGTAGTTTTTTTCTTATATTAAAAACTCACTCATCATTAATTCTCAAATTTACCGTTTAAGTGAAATCATAAAACTTTTGGAAATTCTTGAGCATACTCTCCCGACAATAATGGCAATCGTACCATAAATTTCAAATCTAGGGGCCGGGGCCCAAAAACGTTTTTCCTCCGTTATTTGAGGTAAGTGGAGTCAGCAGCGGAGTTAAACAAGGTTGTGTACTCGCACCAACACTCTTCGCAATATTCTTCTCTGTACTTCTTCGATACGCATTCAAGGATAGCAGTGAGGGAATCTGGTTACATACCAGAGCTGATGGAGGACTTTTCAACACTGCCCGCCTCCGAGCCAAGACCAAAACGACGGATGTCCTAATTCGAGAGCTACTATTTGCGGATGATGCGGCACTAACAGCACATACAGAATCTGGTTTGCAACAACTCGTGTCAAGCTTCTCCGATGCCTGCAAAGAATTTGGTCTGCAAATCAGCTTGAAAAAGACAAACATCATGGCCCAGGACACTCGACCTCCTCCTACCATAAATATCGATAATGAAAACTTGGAGATTGTGGACAGCTTCACCTACTTGGGATCCAAGGTCTCCAATACACTGTCCATTGAAGAAGAAATAAACAGCAGAATTGGCAAGGCAGCCGCAACAATGGCTAAACTAAATAAGCGGGTCTGGCAAAACACCAAGCTAACGGAGAAAACCAAACTGTGCGTCTATCGAGCCTGTGTCATCAGTACACTACTATATGGGAGCGAGACATGGACCACTTATACATCACAAGAGCGTAAGCTTAACAGCTTCCATTTGAGATGCTTGCGCCGCATCCTTGGTATTAAATGGCAAGAAAAAGTGCCTAATAGTGAGGTACTAACGCGTGCCAATACCCAAAGCATGTTCTCAATTCTTAGTGAAAGACGCCTGAGGTGGCTAGGACATGTCAAAAGAATGAGCCCCGGCCGCATCCCGAAGGACCTCCTATATGGTGAACTTGCTTCAGGAAAGAGGAAAACAGGTCGCCCACGCTTGCGATTTAAAGATGTCTGTCAAAGGGACATGAAAGCAGCCAAAATACATACAAGTGACTGGGAGTGTAAGGCAGAAGACCGATCTACGTGGCGCACAGTTGTCAAAGAGGGCGTCATAGTAGCCGAGGAGCGAAGAATGGAGGAGGCTGCAGACAGAAGAGCTAGGAGAAAGGCCAAAACATTTGGAAGCACAGAACTCGTGTGTAAAAACTGTGGCAAAGACTGTCACTCAAGGATAGGACTGCACAGTCACTCGAGGAAATGCAACCCAACCCAACGGTGATGCACCATCGTCTCGCGAGACGGAAGGATGCCGGATATTTGAGGTAAATAAAATTGAAAATAACTAATTATCCTATTTCCCGAGTAGGCAGAAGCATGACATTTTAGGATATTGTTTAGTACATTACCCAAATTAAAACAGGCGAAAATATATTTTTATTATTACTTTCTGGGGTCCAGGGGCCCAAATGTTTTTTTCCCTATATGAGCTATATAAAAATTGAAAATTACAAATTCTCCTATTTCCCGTGTAGGTAGAAGCATAAAAGTTTGGCAAGTTTTTAAGCACACTCTACCGACGCTAATTTGCAAAGAAGAATTTTAAAAATCCCACTCTTGGGGGCTAGGGGACAAAATGTAGTTTTTTCTTATATGAAAAGCCGTCTTATCTCTAATTCTCAAATTTACCGTTTACGTAAAAAATGAAACTTTTGGAAGTTATTGAGCACACACCCTCCAAACAAAAATGAAGAAAAAATCTTTTAAAATTCTCCTTCAGGGTGGGACTGGTGTTCCCACATACATATTTTTCCTTAAATGAGCTGTGTTTCACATCCCCAATGGTAACAGGTGAAAACATATTTAAATTATCTCTCTAAGGGTGCCGGGGCCGAATGTAGTTTTCTTCGTTATATGAGCAATACAAAAAGTGAAAGTTACTTATTATCCTATTTCCCGTTTAGGTAGAAGCATGATACTTTGGGAAGTTGAAAAATACATAACTGCCATGGTAATATAGTGTTGTTTTTTTACTAATATAAGCTATTTACAAATTGAAAATCTTTAATTCTACTATTTGGAATAATGGGAATTCGGAAAATGTTAATTACACTACCACGATAGTGCAGTTTTAATTGGTGTGCCAGAGTCTTGGGATTGCTGGTATAGAATTGCAGACACTATGCTTTTCTGATAGGCAATAGTATTTGATAAATGTACCCTTTTACTTCATGCAAATAAACAGTATATTACGCATCAACAGAAAACCTCATTTAAAACCCGTGCGAAGCCGGGTACTTGCCTCTAGTATATATATATAAGACGCATTTGTTGTGTGTCTGTCTGTCTGTCTGTCTGTCTGTCTGTCTGTTCCCTAATAACTCAAGATCCAGACAACCCAGTCAAGTGAAATTTAGTAAACGTACACACAATTATATGGGGAAGGTTCTTAAATAGGTTTCGTTCCATAAATTCACACTCAGGGGCGCCGGGGGGGGGGGCCAACAACTTTTTTTCCTTATTTGAGCTATATAAAAAATGAAAATCAACAGTTTTTCTATTTCTCGAGGAGGCAGAAGCATGAAATTTTAGGAAATTGTTGAGTATACTTCTGCAATGGTAACAGGCAAAATTTATATTACTTACTTCAGGGGGCTGGGGGCCCAAATTTAGTTTTTTCTCTTATTAAACTATATAAAAAAACTAAAAATCACTAAATATCCTATTTTACTGATAGATAGAAGCATGAAACTTTGGCAAGTTGTTAAGTACGCTAAAGCGACGATATTTTGCGATAAACAATTTTTAACTTCCCACTCATGGGAAGCCGGGGGCCAAAATGTAGTTTTTTTATACTTATATACGCTATATAAATACTGAAAATCAACCATTCTTCTATTTCCCGTGTAGTTAGAAGAATGAAACTTTGGGAAGTTGTTTAGTACACTCTCCTAACGCTAATTTGCGAAAAAAGAATTTCAAACTTCCCACTCATTGGGGGCCGGGGGCCCAAAGTTTGTTTTTTTTTATTAGAAACAAACTCATCACTTATTCTCCAATGTACCGTGTCGTAAAAACATGAAACGTTTGGAAATTATTGAGCAGACTCTACTGACAATAATGGCTTCCTTTCTCATGGGTTGCCGGGGGCCCAAAATATTATTTTTTCCTAAATGAACTATATTAACACAATTCAGACAGCGAAATATTGTGAAATTTAGTTCACGTATACGACATTAAATGATGAAATTTCTTTAGTAGATTTCGTTTAAATTTCCCGCTCATGTGGGGCTGGGGGCCCAAAAACGTATTTTCCTTCGATGGGCTATATAAAAATTGAAAATTACTATTTCTCCTATTTCTGATTAGGTGGAAGCATGAAATTTTAGGAAATCGTTGAGTACACGCCTGCAGTGGTAACAGGTGAAAAAATAATTAAATTATCACCTACTGGGAGCCGGGGGCCCAAATGTATTTTTTTTTTACTACTACACGCTATATAAATACTGAAAATCACCCATTCCACTATTTCCCGTGTAGGTAGAAGAATGAAACTTTGGGAAGTTGTTAAAAGTTAGGCACATTCTCCTAACGCTAATTTGCGAAAAAGAATTGTGTTAGCTTCTACAGAAAACTCGTGCGAAGCCGGGTACTTGCCTCTAGTATATATATATAAGACGCATTTGTTGTGTGTCTGTCTGTCTGTCTGTCTGTCTGTCTGTCTGTCTGTCTGTCTGTCTGTCTGTCTNATATATATATATATATATATGTGTATATTAGGGCTGTTACCGATTAATTTTAATTTAATCGTTAACTTTTGAAAAATTACCGAATAATTAATCAATAATTTGTTATTAAAGCTGAAAATAAGATGTATGACGTCATGAACTGAAAAGTTCTTAAAATGCCAATAACTTAAGTATTTAATTTAAAAATTATAATATTTTTAGGAGATATATTTAAATATAAGTAGTTTAATTTAATCTCAATGAATTTAAATTTTATTATCGTTAATTAATTAAAAACAAACTTTTTTAAAAAATATATCATCTTCCTTATAAAAACTGCTTATTTTAAAATTTATTATTTAAATATTTTTTTTGTAAGTCGAAAAGTTTGTATTTTAAAAAAAAGTATTATTAATTATTAATACCTCTTTTTTTTTTAATTAATCAAAAAGAATGTTTAACATATTTTCTACAATTTTAATCGCTATTTTATCGATTAAAATAATTTTAATCGAAAACTATTTTACGGATTAATAGAAAAAATTAATAGTTAATTTCCGCAGCCCTATTTATATATGAATATAAATGCTGCGGAAATTAGCGATTATTTTCTTTATTAATCGTTCAAATTTTTAAAGATAAAATTAATTTTAGTGATTAATAGACCAATCACTTATAAATTATTGTAAGCCAAAATCGTTTTTAAAAAATGAAAAATAGAGGCCGACGATAAATATTTTTTAAAAATTGCATTCGATTACACAAACATTTTGGTTTTAACTTATTGACTGACGGAAATGTTCAAAATAATAATGAAGTTTGCCTGACATGATTCTAACAAAACACATATCACTTTTCATGTGTGTTACTGGGCATTATCAAACAGTTATCTCACGTACAAAGATTACTTGAAACATTTTATGTTAATAAAATGAACCTAAATAATGCTATATCCGATAATTAGATGAATCACTATGTAAAAGAAAAATAAATTGAAGTATCACATGGAGCAGACGCATACTAATACATTCATCCCTTTTGTTTATCTCGAACTGTATACACGCTGCATTCACGTGATCATTTTCTCTATCCTCAATCTGGGGGTTCTCACGTGGTATTTATGACCAGCCTTTAAAAAAATGTTTTGGGCTTAAAACATTTTAAGACTAAATGCAACAACAACAAATTTAATTGAAATATTTATCATCGATGGAAAAGCACTGCTTTACACACAATATCCCAAAATAGAATTTAAGAAAAAAAAATCAACAGGACTTCACCATTCTACAATTATTTAAAATAATGAAACTGAAATTTTAACACACCTTTATTTTGTGCAATTAAAATAACTTTTAACAACCATAACAAATAGAATTATATATTACATCCGACAGAATTGAAACATTTTGTAAAAACTAATACTACTACAGTTTCTGCTTTCCTCTTTTATGTATTTACAGAATTTCTATATTTATTGTCATTCTACTTAGAATGTCTGCAACAACATCGTTCCCGTTACAAATTGACCTAATTGACTCATCACTGGTATGCAGCCAGTGGCATGCTAAATTCACGTGATCATCATAGGTGACCTTCGGCGAAGCGTCCATCACTGCGATATCTCTTTGTTTGGATTGAACTTCATTAACGGTCACTCCCGTAAACTATTGCGCGCTTTGTTTGCCTTTCTCGCAAAGACGACAAATTTTCCCTTTGGTCATATTTCCTTAACCAAGATTCATACTGCTCGTTCATATGCTCATCTCATATTCAGCGGCGGCTGTCCCTTTGATGACAACCGCGGCGTCCGTCCTACCTTCATCTCATATTGTTTCAGGTAACCTTGACTAACAGTTGTCTGTCTTTGTTTCTATTACTACTAACGCCTTTTTCGCAACTAATGGCGTGACCTTTGCACTAGTTGAGTCAGCGGCGTGCCTTTTCTTGTTCCTTCTTGTTTGACACTTTTTGGTCAAGGTCATGTGTTCATTCCCTTGTTTGATATTGATATATGACTTACTTTGTTCATCTTCATTAGTCAAGGTTAAACTTTTATCTTAAGCTTCTTCAGTTTCATCTTCCATATCCCATAGTTTCTCTCTTTTCTTGACAAAGTGTTTCAATTCAATATTCAGTTTACGTATTTTTGCGTCAATTTCTAACTCTATTGCCTTGATCTCTCTATATATTTCATTTTTTTTAATTTAAAAAAAAAATATTTTTTTTGGTGTATATATTATGTTACGCTCTTCTTATTCCATCGATACTCGTCGTAACTCTTCTACTAGCAGAAACATTCTTTTGCAAGCAGTTGTCTTGGCTTTATCTTACCTAGTACATCGTGAATGGCCTGTAGGCTGTAGGTCTTGAATTAACTTTTCATTTATCGCACTACGTTAATAATATAATCGTTGTTTTCTTTCCCCTTATGTTTAATATTAATTCTTTCTCAAATTGCTGTGTAAACAAATCTTTTTCTTTTTGAACGTTTGTCTATAAAATCCCTCCTGTACATAATCTTCAATCTCATCACTCTCAAAGCATATTTCTATTGCTTCCTCTCGAAAATCTTTTCCAGTTTGCATTAAAAAATCCATAACTATGTGTCGGAGAAATTACTTTGCTAAAATTTGATATTACAGAACTTTGAAAGTTCCAGTGACAAAACTATACAATCCTTACAAACGCTAACACATACTAACCTACATAGTTGAGAAAAATGGAAAAGGAGTCCCAAGCGAAATTTCTTTATATCGCTCTTTTTAGCATACGAACTCAGATTGCATTAATCTTGTAGTACATTTTAAACAATACAATCAACATTTAGCATAATCTATTTGTCAACTTAAACAATATACACAATATTAACATGTGGCCCTGTTAAATGTAAACAGTACGGACAATAACAACTTTTCCTTACCTCCCCCTTGAAATGTTTCCCTTAACGCTTGGGCGAGTTTGAACTTTATAACCTGCTTGTTCCTGATCCGTCTAATGTTCGTCCTGTTACGTCAGCATGTAACTGATACGTCTTGCCTGTTCTCGTTCAAAATGGTGTTGCCACGTTTCAACTGTGTTTAATAAAGATAAACATGAGTAAGTACATGATAATACATTTCGAACAATAATGTCTATATAGAGACTTTTCGTGTAATAATAAATTACTAAAGCAATACACAATACTAAAACTAGATGAAAAAATGTGTCCCTAGGATCCACAAGCCCTACTAACATTTAGCTTAGGACGAGCTCCCAGATGTTAGAGATGTGGCCTCCAAAGGTTAAGACCTGGGTCTATAAGTTTACAGACACCAGCTCATATGATTTGTTATCTAGGGTATATTAACTATATTAATTATAATAAATTATTATAAATAATTAGTGTGAAACCACAACTACACTACACGTACCACCACTACACTACAAGTACTACAACTACACTACAAATACTACAATATTCTAAACACATAGTAATGATGAAGACAACACCTCTGTGCAAAAACAGAGAGAATGTATTCAATACATGAAAAATATATACAAAAGTAATATATTAAAAATAAAAATACAGTTAACATGAATAAATATTAACAATACAAAACAGGATTGCTTATGACCTAACTTCCCTCTTGAAATGGGTGTGGCTAATAGTTAATACGTCACTGCTCAAGTCAGGCGTAGCATCTACCAATTGCGTTGTTCGATTCTCTTCCCCGAGGTCAGTCCGGAGTCAATCTCTCCGCTATGTGGAATGATTGACAGCTTGATCTTCTCCGCAATGACCGTCTGTCCCAATGGTTCTGCCGTGTAGAGATGGGGTCGGCTTGTCCACTTTCATCAAATCAGCACCAGCACGTCTCCTGCCTGGTCTGCTACTTTATTTTACTACTTTACTAGCTAAAAATAGACTTATCAGCTAGGCTCAACTCTATGTAACAGTTAACACCTCATACTGGTGCACTGTGACTTTGAATCTTCCAAGAGAGAGACAGAGAGAGAGAGAGAGATAGAGAGAGAACGTTTACATGTTTGGGTTGCGTCTGCCCTACATTTCTATAAACTGCTATTGACTATTCCTCAGGGTTTCACGTGGGTCAACTCTTATTTCGATTGTATCTATGTAATTATATGTATATCAATGCATAAATCATACAAACGAGAAAATGTTTAAGTCAAAATACAGAATAATATAAAATTTGTTAACTCTAATCGAATGACAGTTCCAAACTAAACCATTAAGTTTAATTTGTCAAAATGAGGCAAAACAATTATCCAATCACAGGATCTAAAGTATACTTTTATATACGCTCCTTCAGATTGACAAAACATATATGATGATCCAAAGTTTTGATTTAAATAAGTCACTTATTAAAATTTTCCAATTTTTAAAAATTAGGATAGCTTTAGACAATTTAGTTCAATCAATTAATCCATATTGCAATTTTCACTATTCCTATACAATGAATGAATATAAATTAAGTTCTTCTCCTTCTTAGGCATTCACTGATGTTATTAATTGTTTATTGTCACAAATCAGTTACTTGATTCTCGATTCAATGATTTAAACATTTGTCCAAAGCTTCCATAATTATCAAAGTGTTTTGTTTGCTGTTATATTTAGAACCAACTTGCGTGAAGTAGTTCTGTGCGACCTAGATTTTTGCAATGCGTGCATATATTGTAACTAAGAGTTCATGAGTCTACTTTCCTTCATGCTTGCGCACTCCTTTTATTTCATTAACGTACAAAACATTCACATAATTGCTGCATTTGGCTTTTAATATTCACAAATTTGTTAGCTGAAAGTATTTTTCATTTAATGAACATCTTCCTCTTTTAACAAAAAATAATTTCAATTCCACTATCACCACGTTTCTGTATCGTGTTAACAGTTGTTGTTCATAAGCCTTCTCATCCACGAGTGGCATTATCCGATTATTGTGGGCGTTTGAGATTCCTCCAAGGGCATAGGCTATCTACGTGAGACCTCCAGGCGACTCTCGCTGGGCCAGTTTCTCCAGGATTATCCATTCATGGCCATTTCTCTTGATTTCTGCCTCCAATTCTCGGCGCCAAGTGTTTCTTGGGCGGCCTCTTAACCACTAACCCTGTGGGTTATATTTCATGGCTTACCTTGTTGTATTGGAAGCAGGTTTTCTTAGTGTATGACCAATACAGCTCCATCGCTTTTGAAATATCATTTCCTCTATGGACTTATGTTTTGTCCGCTGTCACAGTTCCCAGTTGCTGATTTTTTCCGGCCAGTGAATTCAGAGAATCCTTTTTAGACAATTGTTGATGAAGGACTACATTCTGGTCATGTTTAACGCCGTTGTTCTCCATGTCTCGGCTCCAAATAGCACAGGTTTCCGCATAGCGTTAAAAATCCATACTTTTAACTTGCTGCCTAATTACTAGAAGACCCAAAGATTCTTGAGTTGCTGGAAAACTGCTCTTACTTGTTCGATCCTCATTTTGACGTCAGCATCTGTAACACCTTGTTTATCTACCACGCTGCCAGGGTAAACAAAACTGTCCACCTCCTCAAGGGCTTCTTCTTCAAGCCTGATGGGTGATAGACTGGTGGATTTAACCTTGGGGATTTTACTCTTCACTCTATGTCGAGATCCATGCTAGCAGAAATGGCTGTGACAATATTTATTTTCTCCTGCATCAGTTTTTGGGTATGTTACCGGCATCCTTCCGTCTCGCGAGACGATGGTGCATCACCGTTGGGTTGGCTTGCATTTCCTCGAGTGACTGTGCAGTCCTATCCTTGAGTGACAGTCTTTGCCACAGTTTTTACACACGAGTTCTGTGCTTCCAAATGTTTTGGCCTTTCTCCTAGCTCTTCTGTCTGCAGCCTCCTCCATTCTTCGCTCCTCGGCTACTATGACGCCCTCTTTGACAACTGTGCGCCACGTAGATCGGTCTTCTGCCTTACACTCCCAGTCACTTGTATGTATTTTGGCTGCTTTCATGTCCCTTTGACAGACATCTTTAAATCGCAAGCGTGGGCGACCTGTTTTCCTCTTTCCTGAAGCAAGTTCACCATATAGGAGGTCCTTCGGGATGCGGCCGGGGCTCATTCTTTTGACATGTCCTAGCCAACTCAGGCGTCTTTCACTAAGAATTGAGAACATGCTTTGGGTATTGGCACGCGTTAGTACCTCACTATTAGGCACTTTTTCTTGCCATTTAATACCAAGGATGCGGCGCAAGCATCTCAAATGGAAGCTGTTAAGCTTACGCTCTTGTGATGTATAAGTGGTCCATGTCTCGCTCCGATATAGTAGTGTACTGATGACACAGGCTCGATAGATGCACAGTTTGGTTTTCTCCGTTAGCTTGGTGTTTTGCCAGACCCGCTTATTTAGTTTAGCCATTGTTGCGGCTGCCTTGCCAATTCTGCTGTTTATTTCTTCTTCAATGGACAGTGTATTGGAGACCTTGGATCCCAAGTAGGTGAAGCTGTCCACAACCTCCAAGTTTTCATTATCGATATTTATGGTAGGAGGAGGTCGAGTGTCTTGGGCCATGATGTTTGTCTTTTTCAAGCTGATTTGCAGACCAAATTCTTTGCAGGCATTGGATTAGCTTGACACGAGTTGTTGCAAACCAGATTCTGTATGTGCTGTAAGTGCCGCATCATCCGCAAATAGTAGCTCTCGAATTAGGACATCCGTCGTTTTGGTCTTGGCTCGGAGGCGGGCAGTGTTGAAAAGTCCTCCATCAGCTCTGGTATGTAACCAGATTCCCTCACTGCTATCCTTGAATGCGTATCGAAGAAGTACAGAGAAGAATATTGCGAAGAGTGTTGGTGCGAGTACACAACCTTGTTTAACTCCGCTGCTGACAGGGAAGGCCTCTGACTTAGCTCCATCGAACTGTACTGTGCCAAGCATATTTTCATGGAACTGTCTGATGATGGCAAGTAGGTGAGGGGGACATCCAATTTTTGCTAGTATTTGGAATAGCCCGTTGCGACTGACTAAGTCGAAGGCTTTTGTAAGGTCCACAAATGCAATGTATAGTGGCATCTGCTGCTCTCTGCATTTTTCCTGGAGCTGTCGTATGGAGAACACCATGTCTATGGTAGACCGACCGGACCGGAAACCACACTGAGATTCTGGATAGACGCGGGATGCTAGGCTTTGTAAACGTTTTAGTATAACGCGGGCAAAGGTCTTTCCTACAATACTAAGGAGTGAAATGCCGCGATAATTATTGCAATCACTCCTATCACCTTTGTTTTTATATAGTGTCACTATATTTGCATCCTTTAGGTCTTGGGGGATGTAGCCCTGTTCCCAGCAGAGGGACAGAATCTCGTGCAATGGTTGGAGTAAAGCTGTCTTGCCACTCTTTAGAACCTCTGGTGGTATTCCATCATTCCCAGGCGCTTTTCCACAAGCTAGACTGTCAATTGCTTTGCTCAGCTCTTCCTGTGTGGGCACGACATCAAGTTCTTCCATGAGTGGCATATCTGGGATGTCATCTAGAGCGGTGCTGGAGACTGTGGTAACTGTTGAATACAATTCCAGATAATGCTCAACCCACCGTTTTAGCTGTGCTGCCTGGTCTTGAATAATTTCTCCATTTTTGGACTTTAGGGGAGCAGCTTTTGACGTCAAGGGGCCCGTTGCCTTTTTGATGTTTTCGTACATGACTTTTGCATTGCCCATGTCTGCAGCTGATTGTATACTGGAACAGAGCTTAAGCCAGTAGGTATTGACACATTTACGTGCAACCTTTTGGGCAAGTGACTTAGCTGTTTTTAAAGCATGCAAATTGTCAGGTGTAGGCTTTTCCTTGTAAGCCATAAGAGCTTTCCTTTTTGCTTCAGTGACGGGTTTCATCTCGTCCCAATGTTCATCAAACCAGTCCGTGTTTTTGTGAGATTTTTTGCCAAAGGCTTGTATTGCGGATGTATAGATTGTGTCTCTCAGTTGCGTCCATTTGGAGTCAATGGTGACGCATGGGGACATCTTTGAGAGACTTTCCTTCACCTTGTCTTTGAACAGCTGCGCTATCGCAGGGTCTTTCATGCAGGAGGTATTGATGCGTGGACTTCCCTTTTTCTTTGTGTGGTACGAGTTTTTCCTCATTATTCGTACTTTGCTGGCGACAAGGGAATGATCCGTGTCACAGTCGGCACTGTGATAGCTGCGAGTGAGTAGGACGCTAGCTAGTTGTGCACGCCTGGTGATAATGAGGTCCAGCTGGTGCCATTGGTGGGATCGAGGGTGTCTCCAAGATACTTGATGTATATCCTTGCACTTGAAGAAAGTGTTGGTCACACACAAGCCTCGTGAGCAGCACAATTCCAGAAGCCTTTGTCCATTTTCATTTAACTTTCCTCTTCCAAATAGTCCAAGGCAGGTGGGCCAGGCTTCGTGGTCGCTCCCCACTCTAGCATTGAAATCTCCTAGGAGATAGATTGCCTCGTCTTTGTGGATGCCGGCTATTGCCTGGTCTAACGCTCCATAGAACTGGTCCTTCTCTTCCGGAGTTGAATAGAGTGTTGGGGCATACACACTAAGAATGTTTGCTGGGCCCGCAGTTGTTCTGAGTCTTAGAGTGAGGATCCTCTCCGTGCCTGATGACGGTGGTTCAATGGATGGTAGAAGAGTGTTTTTAACAGCGAAACCCACACCATGCTGTCTAGGTTCGTCTTTCGGTCTGCCTTGCCAGAAGAAGGTGTAATTGGCCTCTTTGAGTGAACCGTTGTCTGGGAGCCTGGTCTCCTGAAGGCATGCTATGTCAATCTTTAGCCTTTTAAGTTCTCTATCGATTATTCCTGTCTTCCGTGTGTCGTTTATGGACTGCAGATCATCAGTGATGCCGGGACACATAGTCCTCACGTTCCAGCTAGCGATTCGAAGAGCTGGGGTCTTCTTTTTCTTTTTTGTATTTCTTGGTGCAGGGCTTAGTGGCCCACTTGTTGAGTGGTACTCTAATCTCCACGCACCCAGTGGAGAAGGCAGGCCATGACGGGATAGCACCTATTTGACTGGGGGCTGCCCAGTTTGAGGCGGGCGGTAGCTGTCCAGTGAGACATTGGTAGTCTCTCCCACCGTCGGAAGCAGCCCCTGGCGCCTAGCTCTACGTCAATTGAGCTTTGGCTTATAACCGGTAACTGCTGCTTCCCGTGTTTTATCGACACCTTGCGGCGACGCTGGAGTGTCCTCTCCAGAGGTGATGCAAGCCTGGGCGGGTATTATGGAGAAGTAGCTGCTGTCCATACAGCATATCCCCCCTCTCCACGTCAATGTTGTAACCAAGGGAACGACTTAGGTCAATGCAGCTTGGCTGCCATTGGCGTCGCAGGAGCTGCCGGTATGTACATAAGTCTTATGTATAGACCGCCTGTAGGTGCTCCAATTCCTGATTTTCTTTCAGGGTTTACTCCCTTAGCCTTTCCCGCAAGGCAGGTATAGCCGCAAGGCAGCGGAGGATTTGTATTCGGAGTTTCCTTCTCCTAGATGAACTACCAGCCAAGGTTTTAACGAGCATCATCTACCCGTAGGGGTGCCAGAACCGGGGTTTGAACCCGTTACCGATTTTTTTATTTTATTTTAGAATTGTTTTTGTACCGCAGCGCACTAACACTTTGACCACCGCGCCCCCATCGGTATGTGCAAGAAGGGCAAGATCATCGGCAGAGTACATCACCAAGCTGATCCCACTAGGTCCAATGGATGCCATTCATCACCCAGTCAATGGCTAACAGAAATGGTGACAGCAAGCAAAGTTGTCTCACAACAGTCTTCACCTTGAAAGTATCTGACACAGTTAACAGTACGATCTTGATAATTTAATTATCCTTCTTTCATGAATAATTTATAGGTTTACATTATTCCACTAATAACTGTAGATAGCTAAGCAACAGATTTGAACCTAAGATAGGTCTGCGGTAGTGGTAGTTTCCTTTTACCTTTGTTCACACAGTTTTCTGAACTTTTCACATGTAGACCTTGTGCCATTTTATGCCCACTTAGTTTTTCTTCTGAAACCAAATTTATGTCAGTTCTTTTTACTTCTTTTTTCAACAATTCTTCTTGAAATCTTCATAGGTTAACTTATGTTGTTTTTCTTTCTTATTTTATGTTTGTCGTTTTACTACTCTCTTTAACACCATTATCATCATCATTACAGCCAATTTAGGAACCTGGCCTGCTCAACCACTGGCTTCCATTCGGATTGATCGAGGGCTTTCCATCTCCATTCCCGAACCCCCCGCTGGCGTAGGTCAATTTCCATTTATCCATCCTAGTCTGGAGCGACCAAACAGTCGTCTGCCCCCTGGTTTCTTTCTGTAAATAATTTTTGGTGCTCCACATGCTGATATTCTTTCAACATGTCCTGCCCGGCGTAGTCTTTCTTTTTTAATACTTTTGACTATGGGTTAATTTTTTTACAACCGGTATAGATATTTGTTAATACAAATTCTCCAGATATCATTTTATATCACAGGTCCATATATTTTCCGGAGGATTTTCCTTTCCCATGTGTTCATCCTTTCTGGTCAGAGTCCAATATTCACTAGCGTACGTTACTACCGGTCTTATAATGGTGGTGTATATTATTATTTTTGTTTCCCTTGGGAGGTTTTTGTTTCTTAGAAGTTTTTGTAGGAGCGTTTGCCTGCTGTTAATCTTTCTTTCAACTCCGAAATTATCTTATTGTGTTAGTTTTTTAGTTGTCCCAATATATTTGAAAGTAGCAACTCTCTCAAATTAGAGCTTCTTTATAGTCATGTCATCATCAGCATGGGTGTTTTGTGAGATAATCATGTATTTTGTGTGCGGTCCGTTCATAATAAGACCAGCTTCGGCAGAGAAATTTTCAAGTTCATTGTAAGCGTTACCAATGAAAATACGGATTCTACCCAGTAGCGCTATGTTGTCTGTTATGTTGTCTGCGTATTCCTGATACTGTAGTGGTTTTCTATACAAGGTTCCTCATGGTCTTTGTTATGTTATACCTCTCTGGAAGAATTTAGTTATGGTTCTGCTGGCCTTACATGTATGCTTCTAATGATTTTCTCTAATGTGATGTTGTATCGCATACGTGATAGTGAATCTAATCGTCTGAAACCGCGGTCAACTGTGAACTTCTATGAGTAATCTCCCTGTACATTGACTCTGCTTTCGCATTTGACCATTGTCATATTTATGAGACGAGTAAGTTTGTGTGGAACACTAAGTTCCTGTAATGCGTTGTCTAGGTACTTTATATTTACGCCATCACATGCAGTTTTGTAATTGACATGAAGTTGATGTTTTTCGATGTTATATTTATTGCATTTCTCTAGGAGACATCGTATAGTAAAAATATTATCTGCAGTTGATATATTCTGTTAGAATCCCTAGTATCAATTCACTTTACTTTCAAGTTTTCTTGCTACGAGTTGTGTGAAGATTTTATACATTACATTAAGTAGTGATATTCCTCAATAGTTTGAGCAAGTTAATTTAGATCCTTTTTGTGAATCGTAGTTATGGGTGATATGTACCATTCGGTTGGCATTTCATCCTGCTTCCAGATTCTGGATATCATTTCGTGTATTTGCTTATGTAGCTCGACACCTCCTCGTTTTATCAATTCTATAGAGATGAGGTATATTTCTGGGGCTTGTTATTTTTCATGGTAGATATTACTTCTTTTATTTCATTTAGTATTGGGGTTTTTTTTTTACCAGAGGGTCTGAACCTCGATGTGGTGGAGTTTAATGCTCGTTGGTAATTCCATCTGTCTTTACAACTGTTTGAATTATTCATATGTTGACTTTGTTCGCTATCACTTGTTTTCACTTCTGACACCAATTTATGTCACACATTACTTTTTACGTGTGGTAGTAGACGTTATTAAACAATTATATCTTGAACAGTGATTCACTGAAATACCTAATGTTAATAAAAATGAACTTTAATACTGGAATATCCGATGATTACATGAGTCACTATGTACCAGAATAAATTTATTGTATCACATGGTGGAGACACATTCTAATACATTCAGCCATCTTGTCTCTCTCCAACCTTCTTACACGCATTTCTAACTGACAATTTTATCTGTCCTCAATCTCGGAATTCTCACGGAACATAACATTCCGCTGAATTAACAAACCAAATTAAAAGCGTAGTAAGCTAATGGCAGTAAGGGAGTCTGCCTCTGAGACAGAAAATAACGACAGCCCTTCTGATGAAATACTGCGTCTAAAAAATGGAGACGAAAGAGTCCAGAATCAATTAACCCTCTACAATCGGGGAAACGTATGGAGAACTGATACACAATAATGTCATTTCTTGACTAGACCGTGTTGTGCATACCAGTTGTTCTCAGTTCCATGTGAATTATTGTTCAGTTCGGACTGTTTTATTGTCAGTTAGACCCGCTAATGGCTTGAAATAAATATTGTCAACACATGTCTTTTTACTTAGTTGGTTGAATGATGACATTTAAAAAAGACATTCCGGTGTTATTTCGTTTTTAGACAAGAACTTTAAATAAGTGTTACTTATGACATTATACATTTAAATTTGTGAATTTAATCGAAATTAACGATTAATTAATCGATAATTAATTTTTTCTTAAGTTAACGATCACATTTAAATTAATTAGTAGCAGCCCTAGTGTATATATATATAGAAGAGAGCGATTTATTTAAGTGTCTTTTCGATAAGCGAAACTAGAAATAAAAGAAATACAATACCACTACATTAAGTTAACTTTTGTTGAACATTTCTTATGTATATCAACGTTGCAAAGATTTATTTGTAAAAGAATTGGTAAATGTTTTTTTTCACATGAAAATCTTATATTTAAAAAAACATTTTGGATTTGGTGATTCTTGTTTAATGCCGACAATACTTATGATCATTATTAGGGATATTTCAAGAGATATGTTCTTTTAGGCAAGATAACTTGGTGCATAACCATTAATAAATAAACTTGGCTTACATTCAAAAATTTTTTTTTACTTCACGGCCATTTTATATAATTTGAAAACGTCCTCACTCTTCTCTAAAGTCATTGTCATCAACGTCGAGTACATAATTTGGTGTGATAATTGTTCTTTTTTTTCAAATTCTGTAGCTTTAAAAATCTTTAACGAATTTCTACTATATTAACATAAATAAATTAATAGTCCAAGTAATTGGATGTGTAACGCTATGCTGGAATTGTTTGAAATTATATTTTATATTTTAATACAAGGTGTGCATCGGGAGTTGCACAAAGTGATTATAAATTAAAGATTCTCGCCCTAAAAATATATTACGTCATTGCCTTAGATCATATTTTAATTTTGGGAAAGGGAAAGATGAAAAAAAATGAGGATTTTAGGATCGTATATTATAAAATAAAGGATAAGTTAGTTGGGCTTTTAAAAAAATGTGAGCACCGTAGGCTCCACGGCGTCCCAGCACAACCTAGTTATAACATAATGAAACATATTTATTCTCAATTCGTTTGCATATAAAATGCATGCGTTTTAACTTCCATCGCCAATAGATATATAGTTCCCACGCTTTGGTTCGTCTGAGGAAACACTAAAATGTTATGCACTTCATTAAAAATTTGAGCATGCGTCGAACATCTTCTAATATTTATGTTTTCCCCTTGATTAGAATTTGCAAAGCATATTTAGCTGAATCAACTACTTTACTTAATTTAAGGGCTGGTAGTGATAACAAAAATTGATCGATAATCGTGGGAAAGTTAATTAATTAATTTCAATTAATTATATATATATATATATATATATACTATATATATGATGCATATATAGGTCCCGTTAAATCGCGATCACTATTTCGTGAAATCGGCTACGTCATGGTAATGCATTTTCTCTCAAATTGTTTGACGTAACACAGCTAATTCATGCTGCTATGCAAGTAATAAGGAAGAATAACATTTTTTAACGTATGCTCACCTAAGTAAATAATAATAATAATAATACGAAGGAAAAGCATGTAAGTAAAACAAAATAAACATTATTGATCTATAAACGTAATTATAATCAATTAAAATTTTAACGTTGATTAATTAATTAATCGCTATTTTAAACAGCAATGCTTAATATGTTGTCAAAAAATTCATGAGTCATAAGCAATATAAACTGCAGGCTTCCATTGGTCTTAAGACCTAGATAAAAAGAGAAATATTTTGAATAGCTCAATTCCCGAGTCTATTGGTGCGTTTAGGTTTTTTGTATGCTTTTGCCAAATCTACTATAGATGTTAACATAGTATCAACAATTATAACTTTTTAAAATTCGTTTGAACATAAAAAGTGATTCCTTATTAAGTTCTATTGTAAAATATTTTAAAATTAAGCTCGCTAATCAATCATCAATTTATACAAAATTTGTGTAGTTGAACCTGCAGTCTTTTTCGACTTTTTCTGAATGAAACAATTAAATTGCCAATAAAGTTACATTTCTCGTTAGCAATATGTCATCAACACAATTGTTAATAAAGGCAGCTACAGAATCAATAAACGTATCCGTTTTTTTTTTAATTACTGAGATTGTTTTATAGTGTTGTGTGAGTTTGTAATTGAAGTTTTTTTTTCTTCTGTGCATGTCCATGTTTTATAAATATTATCAGCATACTTTTGAAAAAGCTCTATAAAGTACAAAGTTACATATTTTAGTAAAAATGTAAATTATTTCAAAAATATATAAGCTACTTCAGCTTTAATTTAAATTTGCAATAATATAATAGTTTTTATTATCCTACATTTAGAAGTAGTCAGCTGTCACGAGCATGCGCTCTTCATGGGGCTTCCCGGAAGACCCAATCAGCTATCTGCCCCAAAAGGGATGTAACAGCTGAGAATCCCCCCCCCCCCCGGAAGATTTGCTTCTGATGGTTCCCTCTTGGTATCTGGGACGCAAATTCGAAAATGCCTCCCTATAAATATAACTTTACAGGGAAGGGTGGAATTTTCTCTGATTCAAATCGCTATTACTTCGGACCAACCACTGCAAAGCATACGGGTCTTTATTGTTAGGACTGTCACAGAGCGGGGGATCATCAAAGACCTACCTAGGGTTTAACCTCCACCTGAATGCTTCCTCACAGCTCGCGTCCACTGCGTTCTTCATGGTAGTTTTGCTAATCCTTATTGGCGCTCCTGGCCCTTAACTGGCACCACTCAATGGATTTACTAGTTTAAATGAGGGGTACGAAATAGTTTGTAGGGAATCATTCAACCCTCAACGGGTTCTATGGTTTTCACCATTGGCATTGCATCTGATGCTTTGTCTATTATCCGTACTCTTATCATATGTGGCTAGCACCTAAGCCTGACATCGATCTTTCACATTGCCTGCCAGGAGTTGTCGGTTTCGGGTCGCAGTCAGTTTCGCAACCCTAATCGTCTGTCGAGCCACGTAGAGGCCAACGTCTTTCGAAAGAATTGTTTGTATTAATAATTTTAATTTAAATCTTAACTATTACAAAATTTAACATTATTCCACAGTTTGGACAGGAGCTTCGAGAATATCTGCACACGACAATTTTCGTTGGAACGTATCCCAAATAATTCTGAAGAACAATGACAGTTTGTGGGAGGATAATTACCCTACTAGTGTCGGAAATAAAGATTGTGCTGCTTTACAAAACGGTGGCACATTGGTTAAAATGTTTAATGAAGATTGTAAAAGGGAAAAAGAGGCATTGTGTCAAACAGGTAAATATTGTATATCTACACTATTAAAAGGCTAAGCCTCGCTGCCTCACTCACTTATAACTAATTCTCAAACTTATAAGAAAATGTAAGGAAAATTTGAGTAAACTCTCACGATGGCAACACTTATCGTAGCACATTTCTCTGCTTCCGTTTACCAGAACATAATTAAGGAAAAAAGCAAAGTCCTTCACATAAGTACACAAAGCCAAACCGCAATAACACTGGAAGGAACAAATCTTGAGGAGGTGGATAGCTTTACATGACTCGGTACCATTACAGGTTAAAAAGAGAGGCAGATGCACCAGCATTAAATTATTTCATATATGACGAAATATTTTTTAAATATATTTTTTTAAAAATTTATATGTTAATTTAAAGTTTTCTAAAACGATATGAGAACTTGCGATCGTAATGCCGCAGTTTAATTTTATTAAAAGTTAGATAAAACGGTAATGGAAATTACGATCTAAATGCTGCAGTCCCTGTTCACGCTGAAGTCACACTTGACTCTGCTCAGGGTTCTCATGCGATTTTGGAAACCTGTTTTTTATGTTTCATTGTAATTCCCATAAAAATGCACTGATCTTTACATTATCATAAAACGAAACTTTACCAGCCCTTCTTCGATGTTAAAACTTTCCATAACTTGCCATAGTCCCTCGTGCCATACTCGATCAAAAACTATTTTGAAGTGATGAATTTCGCTTTTGCGCTGTAAATGTTTTTCTTTGAGAAGGTGACAGTGGAAGATATGCTCAATTATTCTTCTGCCTGTTCTTCTGCCAGTAGTAATTTTTTTCGGATTTTGGCTTTAAAATGCTGAGGATAATTTTTAGCATTACTTTGTTAGGTCAACTGATGAGGCTGATTATTCTATAATTCTGTCATTGTTTCATAATTTCTTTTTAGGTAATGGTATGATTAGTGACTGATTCTAATCCTTGGGCCATACCTTTTTTCAAGTATTTTCTTACAGAGTGTTGTTAGGGCTTTCATTAATTCTGCTCCTCAAATGTTTCAGCAATTCAGCAGGGATGTTATTAACTCCAGGCGACTTACCCTCATTTAAGTTTCGTACTGCCTCTTCAACTTCGCTCAAAAGCACTGGTGGATCATTGAGCTCTGTTCTGTTGCTCATGTGGCATGTTGCTATCTGGATTTATTTCACAATTGTACTTGTCAGTGCATTAGTCTCTATAGTGTCTTAGTACTAACATTTTATCAGTAACGAACTGGCCTTTTTTGTCTTCAATTTTCGAAGCTGTCATCTGGTGTGTTTTGGGGATATTTCTTAATATCTTATACGCCTTTCTTGTTATTACCGGAAGCTATGCTATCTTCCAATGTGCGGCCCTGGTTATCTATCAAGTCCTCTTTAGCCTGCATCATCTCCTTCCGGATTCTTGTATTATTTAGCCTGTATTTGTTGCTGTAAGCTCATTAGAATTTTTTCCTTTTTACTTAACATTATTCTTTCATCACATAAATCAAGACTTTTGTCGGCGACCCACTGCTGTTGTCTAGCTATGACTTCTTCTACAACTGAAGTTTAAAAAATTTTCAAGTTTTGAGCCAAGACTTCTACATCGTGATTGATAGTGCCAATCCTGCAAACTTTCCACCAACCTTGGCATGTAATATCTTGCAATTTAAGTATTTTAGTTTGTCCAAATTTAAACGTGGGACGTGGTGGTCGAGAGGTAGCGCTCTCGACTGTCATACTGATGGTCACGAGTTCGAATCAACACGAAGGTGAGGATTCGTTCCCGGGGCCTGAGGAGTCCCCGAGTCACCCAGCTCCGGATGGGTACCCAACTAGATGATAGTTAGGTGGCTGGGATAATGCGTGGAACCCCTATAGCCGTGGCCTGTTACCGCTGCATCACTTGCCAACAGATCATCTCTCATGGTCTGTGGACGCAATTATCTTCTGCATAGAAGGAGCGTCTGTATATCTAAGATAATGCGTGGATTTCATTTTCCTTTATTTAATTTCTGATTCAGCTGAATTCTAGTACAAGATTTTGGTCACATCCTATATCTGCACCAGGAAAAGACCTTGATTGTGTTTTATTAATACTAGATTTGAAACTCCTCGGCACAGTAATGAAATCAATTTGATTTTTAATTAAGCCTCCATGTGATGTGTTCTTGATTATTTGTGTGGATGCAGGGTATTAGCGATGGTCAAGCAATGTTTTTGATCGAATTCGGGTAGTCTCCTTCCTCTATTATTTGTTTCACCATAACCAAATGTTCCAACTGTACCAGGCCATGGTCTGTACGCGTCAGGGCCAACTTTCGCGTTCCAGTCTCCCAATATTTTTAGAACGTCGTTTCTTGGTGGTTTTTTTATGACTTATTCTATTTCCTCATAGAATTTCTCCAAATTATCATCACTGTCATCGGAAGTTGGAGCGCTCACATGTATGATCGTGACATTATGGGGTGTGGCACATATTCGTATGCATATCAGTCGATTTGAAATTGGTGTGCAGCCACATACTTACGCTAATGTTTCCTTTCTGACAAGGAAAGATACGCCTTATTAATGTTTGGGGTTATCAGCACTCAACCATATTTTATACCCCTCCTTTGTTGACGTTTCCCCAAACCCTGTCCAACAGACTTGGGCAAGTTCTATGATGTCCTATTTGTACTGTTTTTATTATTTTGTAAATTCTTTTAATTTTCAACACTGATGAAGGGTTCAGACATTAAAATTGTCTATATTTATCTGATCTTTGACACGCCTAATTGGGTCGGTTTCAGATTTATAATTAACGCCCTCAATTTGGTGACTTTTAGTGAACTGCATCGTTGTTAATCTTCTTCTTGACTGATCCTGCATGGATAACTTTATCTGTTGTGTTATCATTCTTCCTTTCTGAGGGCTTATAGATTATGTGGCACCCAGCTCCTTTCCAAGTCGTTTATCTGTGACCAGGTTTTACTCCACTAGCGTTTCTCAAGAGTGAGTATGATCGCAAGGCAGCGGAGGTTTGTAGACTGAGATTTCCTTGTCTTATGTGAGAAGTCTTACCAGGTTAATGTAAATGTGATCGAAGTACTCTACAAACAGACCAGCAGTTTAGTTGTATTTAAAGGCTGCTTAGGGGACTTCTCCCAAATGACGATTGGATTCCGCCAAGGCTGCATTCTCTCACCTGTCTTGTTCAATATCGTCCTTGAAAAAATCATGCAAGAAACATTCAGTGATTACCATACATCTATCTCAATAGGCGACAGACCCCTTTGCAAACTAAGATTTGCTGATGGCATATATCTTTTCGCTGGGAGCAGTAAAGAATTACAGTAGCTAACTAAGAAACATGCAGACAGAGCAGGTGCATACGGGATGGAATTCAGCTCAGAAAAAGTAAAGATATTGATTAATACCTCAGATGTCAATATCGCAAACATCGTAATGAGCCAACAAAGGCTGGAAGAGGTAAATAAAATTAAATATCAAGAAGCCATTATATCTAGATTTGGTACCTGCCAAGCTTAAAATCGAGCTAGAATGGGTCGGCACTGGCAGCAATTATGAAGTTAACCAAACAAATGAAGAACAAAAGCATTAGATTGCCAACAAAGCTCAGGCTCTACAAACATCTCATTAAAACCATTGTCCTTTATGGGGTAGTCGGACACTTAGACCCCGGATGATTCGACCCCGGACGGTTCGACCCTGCCAGTTCAACCCCAGGACGATTCGACCCCTGGACGTTTCGCCCTCGGTCGGTTCGACTCCGGACGGTTCGACCCCAGGACGTTTCGACCCAGTGTGTTTCGAACCCTTACTATTCGACCCCTTTCGTTTTAAGGCGTGAAATGTTTGGGTTTTTAAAAAATTCATTTTTAATTCTTTTTTAATTAAAAATAAATATTTTAAGCTTTATATTATCTCTTTAAAAATGAAAACAGTATGAAATAGTTGTTTTAAACGTTAATTCAATAGTTGTATGATGATTGAACAAATAATATATTTTTATATTAATATCTCTTAAAAATTAAAAATAGAATGAGATGTTATTTTTAAAAATTAATTTAAAATAGTACAATATATAAAAGTCTAATATATATTAAAAAAGTAGGAAATATTATTTTGAACTTTTATTTTCTAATAGGAAAATTGAAAAAAGGTATAAACACTTACAAAAAGTTGACATGCATTGTGAATTCATAGTTAGAAAGAATCAAGGATTTTCTCCCTCGTTTCGTCAATCCATACTCCAAAGTATTTTCAATTTTCACACAGGTAAATTTCTGAGAAACTGATGTTGAGCAGCTAATGTTCCTCTTTTATAATACCCCTAAATGTGACAGTAGAAACGTTCTTCCAAGCCTATCCAAGTCCACCCAAATCCGATCCTATGTAATCGGACAATAAAAGGGCCATGTGGCATGAAAAAGGTACATACATTCTTATCCCCCACACTCCCTATATTTACCTTTCCCATAACTCTCGCCAGCACACAATGTCCTGTGGTCGTCACTTAGTCTGGTCTTCGTAACATACCATTATGTGCCGGCCAACTTACAGTTTCTGGTCTCGGTAGACTTCTCTTGATTTCTCCTCCCCAATCAAAGTCACGATGTAATCGGACAATCAAAAGAGTTTGTGGTCAGAGTGTCCTGTGTAAAGGTCACTACATTCTCTAAGCCCCCATTCCCAGTAATAATTTTTACAAAACGCTCGCCACAAAACTAGGTATAACTATAATTTAAAGGTTACTCCTCCCTACTCTCCTATCCCAAACATACGTATTATTGGGTCTTTATATGTATAATATATATCTATATATATATCTTTCAGTCTTTAAAAGGTTTTCACAGTAATAAAAATAAATGAGTATTTTTTTTCTTATAAAGGGTGACGTCATGTTGAATGGCGAATATCCTGGACGTTAAAACCATTATAAACACAAGACCTTCGCATTCACTTCTGTTTCTTGTGTGCATTAACACCTATAGACCTTTTTGGCAGAAAAACTGGTTTTAAAAAGACTTACAAAGATATCTAAAGTAAATAATTTTCAATATTTAATATTCCGCATAGCAGACAAAAGCATTCAAGCTGCTGGGCCCGTATGACCTGACTGAACGTTACGTATTGTGTCTGTTTTAATGTTCAGTTTACCATCGGTTTAGTTTATGAGTATGACACATGCATTTACAGCTGAAATAAAATTTGGTAGTTGACAATAAATATGTCACTGGAAGCATGCCGTTTTAGAATGAGTTTCGCGAGTGGTGGCTAGTTTTTATTATAAAGCGGTCATGATGGCGAAAATAATGCGGCATTTGAAAGGGTACCAGGGCAGCTTTTACAAAAATATTGACAGCACCCTAGGCGAAACGTCTTGATTTCTGTCCGGTAGTTATATAATAAACGACAAGTTACCAAGACGAGACTAAGCGACGACCACAGGACTCAGTGTGCTGGCGAGGGTCGTTGAGAAGGTAAATAAAGGGAATATGGGCAGAGATACTTTAGGTAATTGCCAACATTGCCTTTTTTTATTGTCCCATTACATCGGATCGTGGTTGTGGTGGAATAGGAATTTCTACCTCAGACCAATAACGTATTGATCACAATCATGATTTCGTTTTGAATGTTGACTGGTAATCGGTATATATATATATGTATATATATATATATATATATANTTTTTAATTATTAAAAAAATTACATCTCATTCTATTTTTAAGAGATATTAATATAAATTAGATTACTTTATTTTATATATTGTACTTTGAAAATTAGTTATTAAAAATAACATCTCATTCTATTTTTATTTTTAAGAGATATTAATATAAAACTATATTATTTGTTCAATCATGCTATCATTAAATAAACGTTAAAAATAACTATTGCATACTGTTTTTATATTTAAAGAGATAATATTAAACTTAAACTCTTTATTTTTAATTAAAAAAGAATTAAAGATGACTTTTAAAAAGCCCAAACATTTCACGCCTAAAAAAGAAAGGGGTCGAATCGTCCGGGGTCGAAACACCCTAGGGTTGAAACGTCATGGGGTCGAACTGTCTGGGTCGGAATCACCCGGGGTCGAATCGTCCGGGGTCGAACTGACCGGGGTCGAAACGTCCTGAGGTCGAAGTGTCCGTAATTCCCTTTATCGGTGTTTGACCTGGAGACTAATTGCAACCACTGAAAGCAAGCTGCAAGCATTTGAAAATAAGTGGATGAGAAAATTCTCCAGATCTCCTATTTAGAACAAAAGATCAATGATTATTTCTGGAACAAAATAAACTCTATTGCAGGTCGTCAAGAAATGATTATAACAACCATAAAGAGACGCAAAATGGCATGGTTTGGTCATGTACAGCAACATGATATCTTGACAAAAATTATCCTTCAAGGCACGGTAAAAGGGGGCCGACGAAAAGGGCGACAATTTCAAAGCTGGCTTGACAACATAAAGGAATGGACAGGGATGGGATTTAATGAACTACTGGCCGCCGCTCAAAATAGGAGACTGTGCGCTCCCCCTAACGACCACAACGGTCACAGGAGTATTGTTGATGATGATGAATAGTAAAGTATCTGAAATCCGAATATATAAAAAGGTGTATATTTTAAAAGGTGTATGTTAAAAATTTGCTGCACCGTGCTTTTCGGGATAATCCTGCGTTTTTTGTTGTTTTTTTTTAATTGTTTTTTTAGCGCATTTTCGAGATGTCGAAATCGCTATTGCACCCGTTTTGTCCGTCCGTCCGTCTGTCATCACCCTTGATCACAGCATCCATAAGTCCTAGACCCATGATGTATATATGTTTTTGTATGTCCTGACCTGCCATTTGTGCATCAACACTCAGTTACTCGATCCGTTTAAAAACCCCGTTAAAACTACCAAAAAATATTTCGAATCGAGAGGTAACACTAGCGCAGGGAACGGCCGCCATTGCCGGAAGTCGAATGCACAATTCTTCAAGCATTGAAGAGTGGTGCGAAAGGGTGCAAAATAATTAGTTGTTTTTTTTTAGTTGACGTCATTAGAATATGTGTAAAAGTTTAGAGAGTTTTGCGTCATCATTTGTGGTGACTTGTAGTTGGATTAAAGAGAAAATAATAATTTTTTTTAAATGTAAAGAAATGACTTTTAAATAAAAAAATGTCAGGTATATTCATTACACAAGAAAATTCATAAAAATATGTCTAAAATCTAAACACAATTACTGATAACTACATAATTCTGATATCTAACATAAGTAGTGATACATAATACGAAAATGCGCTAACACGTCCTGAATTCCAATAGGTACCAGCCTTAACATGATTTTTTTATACTTAAGTAGCATTTTTGTTTCTCAGGCAATTTCGGAATTCTGTTTTAAAAAAAAAATGTTCATAAAAATCGTGATAGTTATATTTAAATGTTAAATTTAGTAGAATTAGAAACCTATTGTATCATATAAAATTAATATAAAAATACCATGGACATAGAATGAAGTGTACATTTTCACGAAAATAGTATAATAATTTGTAAAGAATGTATCTCGCCTTAATTTACCTTTAAATGAAAATTTCACTGAAAAAGAATGGAGTATTCATTTTTACGCCTGTAGTAATTTGTAAAAAAAAAAAAATCGTTACCATCGTTGTTTTAAAAAAATCCAAATTTATTTTGTATTCATTAATGGAAAATGAAGAAAATAGAAAACTAAATAATGGACGAAAACGATTTTAAAAAATGTAGGTCTTACCAAAATGTTTTTAGGCCGTTTTTATGCATGGTAAAATTCATGCAAGTGGCTACAGGTCAGTTCTAGAAAATAAAATGTATTTAAAAGCTGAATATTTGGTTTCTTTTACAGAAGTATCAATTATAAATTATCAAAAGTCTCATTTGATTTATTTGCAATTTAATTTAAGAAATTAGGGACTCGGGGGAATTACAGTTATAAAAATACCTCTTTACGCGCATGATTACAGGGCCTTTCGATATTTTTTAAAAATTCAGCTCTAGAAAAGTACAGAAAAAAACATAATCGTTGTTGTTTTTATTCAAAACCAAATTTTAGATGGAAAACAATGTTAGTAATTGAAATAAAAAGAAAATTACATAAATCTCGAAAATTATTAAATAAACAGGCTCGTTAAAAAGTATTCAAGGCCTTATTTACATATATTTAAACAATATTAAGTGGTTATAATGCATTTTTAGAAGAAAAAAAATTAAATTATATTAAAAGCTCAATATTTTGTTTTTATTTGTAGAAGTAACGAATAAAATGTGGACGATAACTGGTGGTTAGTAATAATAATTATCAAAATTTGAATTCCATGTATTCGCAATTTAATTTTTAAAAACACTTAAGGTCCCACACCCCCGCCCTAGATGTAACTGATGTAAAGTTATAAACCTCTCTATATTTTGACCTGAATAATGACGCAAATCTGTGCTAAGTTTTGTCGAGATCCCGTAATGCATGTAAAAACGTAAGCGTCACAAGTAAATATTGACCTGTGACAAACAAAGTTTTTTTGTGTGTATATATATATTTATATTTATATTTATATATATATCTTATCTTAGATATACAGACGCTCCTTCTATACAGAAGATAATTGCGTCCACAGACCATGAGAGATGATCTGTTGGCAAGTGATGCAGCGGTCACAGGCCACGGCTTTAGGGGTTCCACGCATTACCCCAGCCGCCTAACTATTGTCTAGTTAGGTACCCATTCGGAGTTGGGTGACTCGGGGTTTCCTCAGGCCACGAGAGCAAATCCTCACCTTCGTGTGGATTCGAACCCGTCACCATCGTTATGATAGTCGAGAGCGCTACCTCTCGACCACCACGTCCCATATAAATATATATATTTGCAATGATTGAGCCTGGGAAACCTTAATGTGATTTTGTTTCTTAGATCAACTAAATGAATATTCTTTAAGTAACTTGGTGAAATGAAACTTTAGACAGTTTTTCATTTAATTCACAGTTAAAGTTCTGTCTACAGCAGTGGTTTCCTAAGTGGTCCCGAAGGACGCCAATTTTAGTCGAGAATGGTGTCTGATACTTCGGTCCCGTCTTTCAGAAACATGTGCAGCTGGTTAACGCTAACTGAAATTCTACTATTTCGCTGCACAGCCTGATATTTTGTTAGTTTTTGAAATATAGTATAGATACTTAAATATTCATAAACATTAAAAAAATAAACAAGTAAATGTTGTTATGGTCTAAACATATGAGTAAGGTGTAGATTGATGTAACTTAAAACAAACATTTCAAATATACTCTTTAAAATCTAAATACACACTTTTACATACATGACTACGTGGTCATATGCAAACAAACAGACTGGCAAACAGGCAAACATATGTACATACTTGGGACTTGGTGGTCGAGAGGTAGCGCGCTCGACTGTCATACCGATGGTCATGAGTTCGAATCCACGTGAAGGCGAGGATTTGTTCCCGGGGCCTGAGGAGTCCCCGAGTCACCCAGCGCTGAATGGGTACCTAACTAGACCATAGTATAGCGGATGGTGTAATGCTTGGAACCCCTATAGCCGTGGCCTGTGACCGCTGCATTACTTGCCAACAGATCATCTCTCATAGTCTGTGGACGCAATTATCTTCTGCATAGAAGGAGCATCTGTATATCTAAAATAAGATAAGACATGCATACACAAACAACGTTATGCATAATTTTATATCAATTGTAAAAGTTTTTTTTTCATTCTATTTTAGAGATTTCTAATCTTTGCAACAATTCCTTACCTCATGCATGCTCCGCGGCTTCCAGCTGCTTTCAAGTTTACGACGTTAACTTAACGTGGCAGAACGCAACAGTAAGGTTTTATAATTTTAAACACACGCGTACATACACAAAATACACCCATATATCTTCTTTAGATATATTTCTCTTAAATATATATATATACATATATATCATATAGATATATATAATACATATATATAGACATATATGTATGTATATATTAGGGCTGTGGAAATTAACGATTAATTTCTCGATTAATCGGTATTTTTTTAATTCATTAAAATTATTTTAATCGATTAATAACGATTAAATTTAATTAAAATGTGTTTTTTTTAAAGTTAATTTCGATTTATTAATAAATATTTAATTATTAATAATTGATAACAGTTTGTTTTTTTACGTACAAACTTCTGCATTTAAAAAAAAGTTTGTAAAGTGTAAACGCTCAAATAAGCTGTTTTATGAGGAAATGATTTTGTTTTTAAATTTAACATTGTTTTTACCTAATTAACTATAATAAAATTTAAATTCATTGACATTTTATTGAACTACTTATATTTAAAAATATCTCCTAAAAAATTATTATTAAATGCTTAAGTTTTTAAAAATGTCCTAAAAGGTCATAAAATGTGAAGAAAAACAACATAAGGAAAAAAGTGGTTACGAGATCTTGCAAGCTACTATAAAAAAATAACTCATCGGTAGTTCCTTGTACAGTTCTTCTTTACTTCTAACCATTCTCTTCCTTTGGATATTAGTGTGTTCTCTTATAACACACTTGCTAAAATCACACTCACCTCATGCCGTAGTTCTTGACATGAATGACCACCTACCTAACTTGATACTCATTAGGTTCGGGTGTTGGCAACAGGATTTTCCTATGATATTCAAGTTAATTGATACACTCTGAATTCCTTAACTTACTTTACGCTAACTAGAATCGCAGACCTCCTACACATGGTGTGGGAAATGGTGGGTACTAGTGTATATTTCAAATTTTGCTATTTTTATTAAAATCCCGTTTATTAACACCCACACACACAGAGAGAGAGAGAGAGAGAAAGAGGGAGAGAGAGTGAGAGAGAGCGAGAGAGAGAGAGAGAGAAACAGAGAGAGAAAGACAGAGAAAGAGAAAAGGAGATGATATTGTTATTAGCCCAATGAACGTTAATATATATTGTTGGATCTATGTAATTATATGTTTTACTTAGGAAATGTTTTGTCTTGAATGATTATTTTATTTGTTGTTGTTGGTTTTTTTTTTTATTTTTTTTTATTTTTTTTTTTTAGTTTGTTTATGCGCACTGAGCTAAGCCCCAGATTTGGAGTACGGCCAGGGTTGCCAACCGTTCGTAAATTTACGGACAGTCCGTGAAAATTTGTCTAAAAATAGCCTGACTGTAAATTGGCGTAAAAAATTTATGACGTCCTTAAATAAAATTGACAAAACGTGGAATCTCAACGTTTAAAAATATCAGTAAATCATGTTTGTGCTATCTTTTTTCTTGATTCAAATTTTAATTTTAATTTTTTTTAGTAGCATCCCGCGCTCTATTAATAAACTGTACGAGCTTTCTGGACAGCTAGCCAAGATGGATTTGTTTAGACAGATAGTTAGTCGTTACGTCACAATTACGCAAAAATTATGACGACATAAATGTAAAAATAGCTTCTGTTTTAGTTTTTTTTTTTTTTAATTGTGGAGAAAATGAATACAAGTACAAGTGAAGACGATAGCCGCAGTGAAAACTGTGAAATAAACGAAAATGCGGTTAAAATTATTAAGATTATTGTTAAAAATGCTTAAATGAACAGAAAATGCTATTTTCAACCTCCATGGATTACAAACGGTGAATTTACGGGCTGGATATGAACGGACAACGATTTCAAATATAACGCTGTATGTACGTGCTGTAGAAAGATATTTAGCGTTGCATCTCGTTGTGTACGAGACGTTCGCAGCCAGGGAAGCGCAAAACATTTTCAGGCAATGTCCAGGAAATTTGCTGGTGGAATGTTTCAGTACTTGTTTAAGGGTAAAAAAAAAATCTCCTGTAGCTGCTCACAACAAAAAGGTAATAGAATACGAATTAAAAATGGCAACTTTTGTCACAAGAAAAAAACTTGCCCTTAAGTGTAGTGGATGACTTATCGAAAATTGTTGCAGAGTTGTTTCTTCATTCAAAAATCGTTAAACATTTTAGCTCTAAACGAAGAAAGGGTGCTATGATGATTAAAAATGTTATTGTCCAACTGAACAAAAAATATTTGTCCACTAAGTTGGGATCATGTCATTTTACTCAGTTTGTGGACGAATCAACTGATTTCTCAACCACAGAAAAAAGGCCATGGTGGTGATTTACTGCGATGTTGAAATTGGTAAGGTTCAATATAGATTTTATCCTTTAGTTAATTTAAAAAAAGCAAAAGCAGCATTAATTTTTGTTTCAATCAAGTCATTTCTGGACGGACGAAGATAAAATACCACTGGCCAATGTAATGGCACTTGGAACTGTGGGAACTAACGTAATGGTGGGACGTGGTGGTCGAGAGGTAGCGCTCTCGACTGTCATACCGATGGTCACGGGTTTGAATCCACACGAAGGTGAGGATTTGTTCTCGCGGCCTGAGGAGTCACCGAGTCACCCAGCTCCGAATGTGTACCTAACTAGACAATAGTTAGGCGGCTGGGGTAATGCGTGGAGCCCCTATAGTCGTGGCCTGTGACGGCTGCATCACTTGCCAACAGATCATCTCTCATGGTCTGTGGACGCAATTATCTTCTGCATAGAAGGAGCGTCTGTATATCTAAGATGAGATAATGATTGGAGCCAAAAATTCCTTGCTCTCATGTTTCAGAAGCGTACCAACAAATATATTTCATTTACACTGCACATGCTATGTTACTGCTCTGTTTCAAAATTATCGAACAGCTAAAGAGAGACTTTCGCGGCCATTTTTCATATAGTTACAAAAGATTACAGCTGTAAAAAGAGTTTCAAGAGTTCGTGGAACCACGAGATGGTTGAGCCTGTTGAAGTGTATTAATTGTATTGCACTTTCAGGCAATCAATAATGAGTGTGACCGGTTAGTTACAGTGGATAGAATTAGCACTCAAATGTAAAATCCTGTCGATAAATTTTGTGTTTTGCTTTTGCAAGCAGTACTGCCTATGTTTACTCAGTTCAAAAATTTGTTTCAATCAAATTCTCCGATTTTACCAGATTTATATACAGAGCCACAACTATTGAAAAGTGTGTGTTGGGTTACTATATACGACCACAGATACAGTTGTTGGTTGAAGACTTAACGAGTTTTGATCACTTGAAAAGTACAAACTTTAAATAACGCGATATCATATTCATTGGTTATCGACTAAACTACATCTGCAAAAAGTTGATCATACATCGTATGTTACAAAAGTTTTATGTTGATGTTCTTGCACTTTACTAGAATGCAGTTGGTGCAATCCATAAAAGAATGCCTATTAGCAACAGAGTGCTGAAGCTCATGTCAGTACTAAAACCCACTAACAGACTATCGGTGGAACAGTTTGAAATTTTGGAATTCGCCCTTGCATCAAATTGGACAAATGACTAGAAATATGGAAATTAAAGATACCGATTTCCACTACTTTTGACACTGATCGACAGTGTAAATGATTCTAAGTATGATCATAAGCAGGAAAAAATTAAACACTGTCACCGATGGATAATGTCATACAATAAACTAACTTTATAAAATATTTACATGGTAACAAAGTCATGCTCATATGGATACTTTACATTTTTTAGCTACAATGCTTGGATTATGCTTCATAGTCGTTCGTTTTAAGGTCAACGTTTTATGTTTAATGTGTCAATAAAATATTGTTTTTGTCCGTAAAATTTGTTGAGACTTTATATTTGTCATTAAATTTTAATGTAATGAGTTGGCAACTCTGTACGGAGCTAGTTAAATTCCAATATTTTTGTTATTACTTTACTGGTTAGTGTTTTAAAATAATCCACAAAAATTAAATTTAACTACACAAAGAAAATCTAGGTATATTTATTTTTTTATTTCTCTTTACTTTTTAGCAATTTTGCCTTGAGAAAAACTCTCACCTCGCAGAGGCTACAACTGCTGTCATCTTTAATACTTTGTCAATTTACCTTAAGGATTTTCAACAGGGTAAATGCCTTTTTTGATAATATATTAAGCCAGTATAAAGTAGTTTTTATTTTAAAATCAAATTTTACATAAGCAATATTTTCTCATACTGGACTTTAAATTTAAAAAAAAAATGTTTCAAAATAAATAATAAAAATATTTATAAATCATTCTACCAGCATTTCACAGTGAAATAGATTTTAGATATTCTAAAAGAGTTATACGCAAATTATTAATAAATAACAGATGCATTTAAGATAAATGGTATGAAAAACTGTGCTGCTTATTTATACTACTTGGCGGTTTTCGTCTACTAAATACTGTTTGTCAAAGCATTACATATCTATACATAGAGTGAGCCAATCTCTAATTCAGGTAAAAGTCGGCAGTAACCAGAGCCGTCTTAACACCATTTTGGCCCCTGGACAAAGAAACAGTGATTGGCCCCGTGGCAAAAAAAGATTGCGCCGCCCCCCCCTAAGCAATTAAAAATAATACTTAATACATATACATAAACAAGCTCGTGGGCCCCCGGGAAAATGCCAAATGGGCCTATGCGTTAAGACGGCCATATCAGTAACTAGACACACAATTTTTTTTTTTTAAATGCCAATATGAACTAAAGTGGAAACTAAACAGCTTAGGATTTTCTTCTTAAAACCTTCGATGCTCAACGTTGTTTTTAAATGAAGTAAATTTAAAGTACAAAGCATTTTTAAAGTAGTATTGCTAGGGCAAATTCGTCCTTGCAGGAAATTTATATCTTTTACCAAATGTGTTTAAGCGTAAACAAAATTTTCATTTTATTCTAAACTCTATTACTCATTACAATTGTTTACACTGCACGAAAACAAGACATATCATAGAGTTTGGGACTGCATTAAAGCTTTTTTTTTTTTTAAACAAATACAATTCTTAAGTGTGTAGGAAGACAATAAATGTAAGCTTCTTTTCATATATCCTGTGCCCTTGTTTTGTTTTTCCTTTCCTTTCATTTTTTAAATCATATAATATGGTTTAAGATTTATGTAAGTACTTATTTCCTGCTATTGTACCGACGAAAACATTAGCCTAATCGTCTACTGTTATTAGTATTAGTTTATAGATATTCGGCATCCTTCCATCTCGCGAGACGAGGGTGCATCACCGTTGGGTTGGGTTGCGTTTTCTTGAGTGGCTGTGCAGTCCTATCTTTGAGTGACAGTCTTTACTACAGCTTTTACACACGAGTTCTGTGCAACCACATGTTTTGGCCTTTCTCCTAGCTCTTTTGTATGCAGCCTCCTCCATTCTTCGCTCCTCGGCTACTTTGACAACTGTGCGCCACGTAGATCGTTCTTCTGCCTTACACTCTCAGTCACTTGTATGTATTTTGGCTGCTTTCATGTCCCTTTGACAGACATCTCTAAATCGCAGCTGTTGGCGACCTGTTTTCCTCTTTTCCAAAGCAAGTTCACCATATAGGAGGTCTTTCGGCGGCAGTGACTCATTCTTTTTACATGTCCTAGCCATCTCAGGCGTCTTTCACTAGGGATTGAGAACATGCTTTGGGTATTCGCACGCATTAGGCACTTTGTCTAGCCATTTAATACCAAGGATGCGACACAGGCATCTCAAATGGAAGCTACTAAGCTAGCGCTCTTGGGATATATAAGTGGTCCATGTCTCACTCTCGTATAGTAGTGCACTGATGACACAAGCTCGATAGCAGAGTTTATATTACTTTATCTTAGATATACAGACGCTCCTTCTATGCAGAAGATAATTGCGTCCACAGATCTGTTGGCAAGTGATGCAGCGGTCACACGCCACGGCTATGAGGGTTCCACGCATTTCCCAGCCGCCTAACTATTGTAAGTTAGGTACCCATTCGGAGCTGGGTGACTCGGGAACTCCTTAGGCTACAGGAACAAATCCTTGCCTTCTTCGTAAGCCAGTCGAGCTTACCCAGCAGAAGGACAAAATCTCGTTCAATGGTTAGATTAAAAGTGTCTTGCCACTCTTTAGAGCCTCTGGAGGTACTACAACATTCCGAGGCGTTTTTCCACAAGCTAGGCTGTCAATTGCTTTGCTCAGCTCTTCCTGTGTGGGCACAGCATAAGTTCTTCAATGAGTGACAATGAGTGGCATATCTGGGATGTCATCTACAGCGGTGCTAGAGAATGTGGTAACTGTTGAAAATAATTTCATATAATGCTCAAACCACCATTTTAGTAGTGCTGCCTGGTCTTGGATAATTTCTCCACTTTTGGACTTCAGGGGAGCAACTTTGGACGTCAAGTGGCCAGTTGCCCTCTTGATGTTTTCGTATATGACTTTACATTGCCCATGTCTGCAGCTAATTGTATACTGGAACAGAGGTTAAGCCAGTAGGTATTTGCAAATTTACGTGCAACTTTTTGGGGCAAGTGACTTGGCTGTTTTTAAGACTTGCAACCTGTCGGGTGCAGGCATTTCCTTGTAAGTCATACGAGCTTTCCTTTAGGCTTCAGTAGCAGGTTTCATCTCGTCCCGATGTTCATCAAACCAGTCCGTGTTTTTGTGTCTCAGAGATGCATCCATTAGGAGTCAATGGTGACACAAGGGAACATCTTTGAGAGACATTCTTTCATCTTGTCTGTAAACAGCTGCGTTATCGCAGGGTCTTTCATGCAGAAGGTATTGATGCTTGTACTTCCCTTTTTCTTGGTGTGGTACGAGTTTTTCCTCATTATTCGTACTTTGCTGGCGACAAGGGACTGATCTGTGTCACAGTCGGCACTGTGATAGCTGCAATTGAGTAGGACGCTAGCTAGTTGTGCACGCCTGGTGATGATGAGGTCCAGCTGGTGCCATTGAAGAAAGTGCTGGTCCATTTTCATTTATATTTCATCTTCCAACGAGTCCAAGGCATGTGGGGCAGGCTTCGTGGTCATTCCACACTCTAGCATTGAAATCTCTTAGGAGATAAGTTGCTTCGTCTTTGTGGATGTTGAATATTGCCTGGTCTAACGCTCCATAGAACTGGTCATTCTCTTCCGGATTTGAACAGAGAGTTGGGGTAACACACTTAAAATGTTTGCTGGGCCCGCAGCTGTTCTGATCTTAGAGTGAGGATCCTCTCCTTGCCTGATGACGGGGGTTCAATGGATGGTAGAAGAGTGTTCTTAACAGCAAAACCTACACCGTGCTGTCTAGGTTCATCTGTTGGTCTGCCTTGCCAGAAGAAAGTGTAATTTGCCTTTTTGAGTGAACTGTTGTCTGGGAGCCTGGTTTCCTGAAGCCATGCAATGTCAATCTTTGCCTTTTAAGTTCTCTATCGATTGTTCCAATCTTCCGTTTGTCGTTTATTGACTGCAAGTCATCAGTGATGCCGGGGCACATAGTCCTCATGTTCCAGAGTGCGATTCGAAGAGCTGTGATTTCTTTTTCTTTTTTGTATTTCTTGATGCAGGGCTTAGTGGCCCACTTGTTGTATTAGTTTATAAATAAAGTTTAAATTTTTTGTCCTCTTACACAATTAGTTTGTGTATTTTGTTTTTTATAGATAACTACTATAATTATCAGGACCAGCTAAAACCATTAGACTAGCTAGACCAGGGGTGGCGAACACGCGGCTCTCGAGCCGCGTGCGGCTCCGGGCTAGAATGAATGCGGCTCTTTGCTTCTTATCATTATTTTGTATAATGTGGCTCTTTGTTAAGTTTGGATTTTGTTTTAGATACATCGTCTTTCGATACTCATTCCTATGTCACAAGTTAGTGGAAAGGGAAACCTCTCTCAAGGTTTAAGTTCTGAGAACTTTCTAGATTCTAGGAAAACCCCTGAAAAGTGACTTCCGTCACTTCTGGGAAAACCCCTCTGAAGTGGGACGTGGTGGTCGAGAGGTAGCGCTCTCGACTGTCATACCGATGGTCACAGGTTCGAATCCACACGAAGGTGAGGATTTGTTCTCGCGGCCTGAGGAGTCCCCGAGTCACCCAGCTCCGAATGGGTACCTAACTAGACAATAGTTAGGCGGCTGGGGTAATGCGTGGAACCCCTATAGCCGTGGCCTGTGACCGCTGCATCACTTGCCAACAGATCATCTCTCATGGTCTGTGGTAGCAATTATCTTCTTCATAGAAGGAGTTATGGTTGGGGTCATTTCCGGTTATTGGCTGGGGTCATTGCCGGTTATAAGTGGGGGGTCATTTCCGTTTATGGGTGGGGGTCATTTACGGTGGTTGTGGTACCAAGATGGCGCCGAACATGTCTAAACACGTGGCCAAGATGGCGTCCAAGATTGCGTCCAAGATGGCGGCCATTGTAGGGGCAATAACTGTGTTTATTTTTTGAGTAAATTAAGTTAGCTCCCTTTGTTTTCTTTTATAATGTTATTAAATTATTTACTATTGATTTTATTTTTATAATATTTTATTAAATACTACAGTGGTTCTCAATATATTATATCATACCTAAATTTTTATTTTTTATTATTTTAAATATTTCAATGGTTCTCAATGTTTTATATAATAGGTATTTATTTTATTTTTTCTGTTGTTTATTATTTTTTCATTATTTTTAAAAGACACTGGCTATAAATGTTTTATATAATAGCTAAATTTTTTCATATTTTTAATTTTACAATGGTTCTCAATGTTTTCTATAATAGGTATTTATTTAAGTTTTTAAACGATTTATTATTTTTGAAACGTTTACAGTGGTTCTAAATGTTTTATATATTAGCTACATTTTTAATTTTTCTTACTTTCAATATGAAAAGGGTTCTCAAACTATTTCATATGTATTTTTTTAAATGATATTTATGGGTTTCATGTTGTCGGGTGATGTATTTTATTGAGGGTATCCCTGCTGGACAGGTTTTGTTGGTGACGGTTTTAATTATAGTAATGCAGTGGGGCTGATCATAGTATAGGTTACCATCAGGAATGGGTGGCACCAGCGGGATATTTGTATTTTTGGGTTTATCACATCAGCGTTGTATAGGTGTATTGGTATAAGGTATGTACAGGAATTCATGAAGTCGTGTTATATTGTTTTGGTTTAGCTTTAATCACTACTACAAATAGGATGGCGGGATGTTACTCCTTAATTATTGTAAGTTTTTAAAATAAATTAGTGCTGTGTCCAGGGCAAGTAATGCGTTGGGTTAGATTAAAATCAATAATACAAACGAAGAGAGGGGTGTGGATGAGAACAATTTTTATGAGTTAGAGGCTGATTTCTTTCTTTTCATAGTTTTATAGGATATTTTTTAACAAAAGTAGCGGTTCTGGCGGTCTTTTTAATGAAAAGGTCTATTTAGTTCATAATATTTCTTAATTCTTTTATGAGTTAAAGGATGTTTTAATTCTTCATTTTCATGGTCTTTTTTGTTTCGTTTTTCTGACTTTGAGGGCATTAGCTCATGTCTAGGGGCACTTTTATAAGTTCAAGGGGTCTTTATGGTTGTGTTTTTCTTACTTTGAGGTTATCACCTTAAGTCTAGGGAAATTTTATAAATTCAGTGGAGTTATTTTCTTCATGTTTGCTCTGACTTTGAGGTTATCACCTTAAATCTAGGGACAGTTATAAGGTCAGAGGAGTTATTTTCTTCATGTTTTTTCTTAAGGAACACTTTTCTGAGTTCAAAAGGTCTTCATATTTTTCTGACTTTGAGTTTATTAGCTTATGTCTATGGACAGTTGTCTGTCTTTCAGAGAGTTTTATTTTGTATATGTTTTTTCTTCCTTGAAGTTTATCACCTTAAGGAACACTTTTTCTAACTTCAAAGGGTCTTTGTGGTTGCATTTATTTCTGACTTTGAGGTTATTAGCTCATGTCTATCGGCAGTTTTCTTCATCACCTTACGGGACACTTTTATAAAGTCCAGGGGTCTTTATGTTTTTATGACTGTGAGGTTACCACCTTAAGTCTAGGGAAACTTTTATAAGCTCAGTGGAGTTATTTTCTTCATGTTTGCTCTGACTTTGAGGGTGTCACCTTAAGCCTAGGGATAGTTTTATAA
>MUZC01004403.1:116632-161772 GCA_002072015.1 Radix auricularia | reverse complement strand
TGGCTTCGCCTAAGGTCAGATAAGAGTTAAGCACCTGGAAACGCATATTTCGTATGCCTATGTAGGGGTGATAACTGCGTTTTTTAAAATTATTTCCCTTTGGTTAATTTTTTATTAATTAAGTTTAGGGGCAAGTACGAGGGAGTTATTTTCTTCATCTTTTTCTTATTTTAAGTAAAGACTTACCTTAAGTCCAGGAACAATTTTCTTTCTTCAAAGGAGTCATTGTTAACACGTTTTTTTCTGACTTTGAGGTGATATAAGGTTAAAGATTCTAATTTACTTGTACCTCACATGATCTCGGTGTTCCATTTGATAAGTTATAAAAAGGTACTTGGTGTATGTTTCAGGTATTTTAGTTTAGTTCAATAATATTATAATTTAAACTTGTAGAAATTTTTTAGGTGCGTCAGGTAGTTTTTGATAAAGTGGGTATGGGTTTGTAATTTGACCACACAACGGGTGTTGTAAATAATTTTTAAATTAGGGAATGTTATCCACCAGAGGTGATTTTTTTAAAAAGGAAATTTCAATTTATTTTTTCTGTAAAGTAATTTTACTTTTGACAATATGTTTTCTGACTATTATATTTTTTGTGAATCTAATTTTAAACGGAAACTAGTATATGTTTTGGTCTATTTTAAACGTAAATTGTAGTGTAAAATAAATATTTTCTTGTAAAAAAATTTTTATAATGAAGGTTATAATTTATAATATATTTTATAAGGTAGTCGTTGCTAGATATCTTTGTGGAGGTGAATATTTTGTACTCATAACGGTTCGGGTCACTGCGCCAGCTGGTATTAAAAGGGTTATTGAGCAGGGGAAAACACCCCCGCGCGCGCTCGCGCAAGTGGTTTTAATTTGGGTGACGCTTTTGTAACAGGTCAATGGTCGCATATTTTACTATGCATAGGCGTTCGTCTTATGAGTTAGCGAGTGGAGGTAGTCTTTTGTAGTTTTTTACCAAGGCCCAGTGGTTGTTCATTTTATGTTTCGTCACAGATATGTAACGAACCGGTACAATAAGACATAAAATTAGCACCTCTCTACTCGAGATGGTTTAAAATTTTTTGTTTGAGTAATGTTATAAGCTTTGAGTGTTACAAAGGTAGGCTCATACTGTCCCCTTGTAGGATATTTTACATTAAGGTTCTAAGTTGTTTTTTTTCTCTTTCTCTTCCCCTTTTAGTCTTGTATTATTAATCGGTGTGATAGAAAGTCCTCGATAAAGACTAGTTGTATAGTGTTTTATGAGTTTTAAAAGATGATATGAAGATGTTTTCTGTGTTAGTAAGGTTCAGAATAGTTAAGGGATGGGTAGATAACTAGGATAACGTGAAGTGTTGTACTAGGTGGGAGGAAAGTATAGTCAGGTAAGTAAGGATTAGAAAGTTTTAGGGACGGGAGGTGTTCACATCAAGAACGGTTTTACCAAACCGTTGATGAAGTTAGTCTGATGCTGAAAACTTTAGAAAATATTTATGTACGGGTTGGTATCTCTATCACGGACTTTAAGGATGTATGGTATATAGGTTGTTGAATTAGTAAATCGTTGTCTATAAAGTTTGTGCTTGCACTAAAGTTTACAAGTAAGTTAGGGTAAAAATAGGGGGGCAGGTATGACCTCTGACCACCACTTGCTCGCAGAGGTAAAGGAATGTACGTGCTTGTGGTAACCATAAATTTTTTTTATCTTGCGGTCAACGACTGCCCACTGTTTATCACTAAGGCATGGCACTGACAGGAATGTACGTGGCGCATTCCATGGTTCCAACAAAGTTTTTTATCTTGGTCTTTGACTGGAGTTTTACTCACGATTGGCTTCAGCTAAGCTTAAGTAAAGGCATGAGTAGGTAACCAGGATAAACTGAAGTGTTGTGCTAGGTGGGAGGAAAGTGTAGTGAAAGACAAAAGTTTAGAATAGTTAAGTGATGGGTAGATAACCATTATAAAACTTAAGCGTTGTACTAGGTGCGACGAAAGTATAGTCAGATAAGTAAGGTTTAGAAAGTTTTAGGGACGGGAGGTGTTCGCATCAGGGTCGGTTTTACGAAACCTTTGAAGTTTGAAGTCTGTTTGTAAAAATTTTAGAAAATATTTATGTATCGGGTTGTATCCCTAACATGGAATGTAAGGATTTATGCAAGGTCAGTAAAAGTGTGGCAAACGCTAAGGGTGTGGGGTGAGGGTGATGGTAGTATGGTGCATGGAATAAGTGTTTATGTTGTCGGCAAGGGAGAACAAAGCTATACCGATTGAGTAACACTAACAGACTTGGAGGTTACGAATCGTGTTTGTAAAAGCGAGTAAGGCTAACGATATTGTCTTGAACTAAGTAGGATGGAAGGACAAAAAATAAGCTGCTCGAGTAATAGTAAATTTAGAGAAAGACGGACGATCGTGATAAAGAAAGCGATGGTCATGGTTACTTTTAAGGTAGGGATATAAATTGAAGAAAATAACTCCCTCGTACTTGCCCCTAAACTTAATTAATAAAAATTAACCAAAGGGAAATAATTTTTAAAAACGCAGTTATCACCCCTGCATAGGCATACGAAATATGCGTTTCCAGGTGCTTAACTCTTATCTGACCTTAGGCGAAGTCAACTGTTAGTAACATACTAAGCAGAGACGAAAATAGCACCTGACAGCGACACCTTCAAATCAGTACAGACTACAGGTTCGTGCGTAAAACGCCAGGGAAACACTAGTGAGTTTGTTGTCTGGTCACTAGCATTGGAGTTAAAACATGACTCGGCTGAAAACCTCAAAGTAACAAAAGACATGTTAACAATAACTCCTTTGATGACAGAGAACTGTTCCTAGACTTATAAACCTAAAGTAAGAAAAACGCAACCAAAAAGACCATGAAAATTGTCCCTGTGATTAAGGTTATCAAGAAAACAACTCCTCTGACCTTATAAAACTATCCCTAGTCTTAAGGTGACACCCTCAAAGTCAAAGCAAACATGAAGAAAATAACTCCTCTGACCTTATAAAACTATCCCTAGTCTTAAGGTGACACCCTCAAAGTCAGAGCAAACATGAAGAAAATAACTCCTCTGACCTTATAAAACTATCCCTAATCTTAAGGTGACACCCTCAAAGTCAGAGCAAACATGAAGAAAATAACTCCTCTGACCTTATAAAACTATCCCTAGGCTTAAGGTGACACCCTCAAAGTCAGAGCAAACATGAAGAAAATAACTCCTCTGACCTTATAAAGTGCCCCTACACATGAGCTAATGCCCTCAAAGTCAGAAAAACGAAACAAAAAAGACCATGAAAATGAAGAATTAAAACATCCTTTAACTCATAAAAGAATTAAGAAATATTATGAACTAAATAGACCTTTTCATTAAAAAGACCACCAGAACCGCTACTTTTTTTAAAATATATCCTATAAAACTATGAAAAGAAAGAAATCATCCTCTAACTCATAAAAATTGTTCTCATCCACACCCCTCTCTTCGTTTGTATTATTGATTTTAATCTAACGCATTACTTGCCCTGGACACAGCATTAATTTATTTTAAAAACTTACAATAATTAAGGAGTAACATCCCGCCATCCTATTTGTAGTAGTGATTAAAGCTAAACCAAAACAATATAACACGACTTCATGAATTCCTGTCCATACCTTATACCAATACACCTATACAACGCTTATGTGATAAACCCAAAAATACAAATATCCCGCTGGTGCCATTCATTCCTGACGGTAACCTATACTATGATCAGCCCCACTGCATTACTATAATTAAAACCGTCACCAACAAAACCTGTCCAACAGGGATACCCTCAATAAAATACATCACCCGACAACATGAAACCCATAAAAAAATAATTAAAAAATACATATGAATTAGTTTGAGAACCATTTTCTTATTAAAAATAAGCAAAAATATTTTTTTTTTAGATATTATATAAAAGCTTAAGAACCACTGTAAAAGTTTAAAAAATAATACAATCAAAACTAAAATAAATATTAATAACAAAATAAAAGAAAACAAAGGGAAATAACTTTATTTACTCAAAAAATAAACGCATTTATTACCCCTACAGAGTTCGTGTTCATACCTTATACCACTACACCTATACAACTCCTATGTGATAACCCCAACAAGGCAAATATCCCATTGGCGCCACCCATTCCTGATTGTAACCTATACTATGATCAGCCCCACTGGATTACTATAATTAAAACCGCCACCCACAAAACCTGTCCAACCGGGATACCCTCAATAAAATACATCACCCAACAACATGAAAAACATACAAATAATTAAAAAATATATATGAATTAGTTTGAGAACCATTTTCATATTGAAAATAATAAAAATAAAAAATTTAACTATTATATAAAAGCTTAAAAACCACTGTAAACTTTTAAAAAAAATAATACAATCAAAAGTAAAATAATTAAACAACAAAATAAAAGACAACAAAGGGAAAAAACTTTATTTACTCAAATAATAAATGCAGTTATTACCCCTACAGAATTCCTGTGCATACCTTATACCACTACACCTATACAACGCCTATGTGATAACCCCTACAATGCAAATATGTCGTTGGCGCTCACCATTCCTGATTGTAACCTATACTATCATCAGCCCCACTACTGTACTATAATTAAAACCGTCACCAACAAAACCTGTCCAGCAGGGATACCCTCAATAAAATACATCACCCGACAACATGAAACCCATAAATATCATTAAAAAATATATATGAAATAGTTTGAGAACCCTTTTCATATTGAAAATAAGAAAAAGTAAAAATGTAGCTAATATATAAAACATTTAGAACCACTGTAAACGTTTCAAAAATAATAAATAGTTTAAAAACTTAAATAAATACCTATTATATAAAACATTCAGAACCATTGTAAAATTAAAAATAAGAAAAAATTTAGCTATTATATAAAACATTTATAGCTAGTGTCTTTTAAAAATAATGAAAAAATAATAAACAACAGAAAAAATAAAATAAATACCTATTATATAAAACATTGAGAACCATTGAAATATTTAAAATAATAAAAAATAAAAATTTAGGTATTATATAATATATTGAGAACCACTGTAGTATTTAATAAAATATTATAACAATAAAATCAATAGTAAATAATTTAATAACATTATAAAAGAAAACAAAGGGAGCTAACTTAATTTACTCAAATAATAAACACAGTTATTGCCCCTACAATGGCTGCCATCTTGGACGCCATCTTGGCCACGTGTTTAGACATGTCGGCGCCATCTTGGTACCACACCCACCGGAAATGACCCCCCACACATAACCGGAAATGACCCCCCACCCATAACCGGCAATGACCCCAACCAATAACCGGAAATGACCCCAACCATAACCCGGATGTAACCACGCCCACCTTATGTGACGTCATAGACCGGAAGTGACGTTTCTGGCATACGCCAGAAATACTACCCGTTCCGTGCATTACATACTACTGTCCCTGCATCTCCCAACCTTTTTAAAAGAATGTTTTATAAATAAAGAGTCTCAGTCTTTTCCTGGACGCGAGCTAGTGCAGTTTAAAGTTCTTTTCTTTAAGTTTAAGGGCAGGTTAAACCCCTAAAATCTTAATTTTGCGTTAAAATCAAAGCACCGGTCCATTCTGACCGAGTGGCTTCAACTGAATAGAAACCTGATTTGCATAAGTTTACTGAAAACAAAAGATGCTAGAAACCTCATTGAGATTATCATCCCATCACTCCAACAAGGTAACAAAAAACACCTGACTGAGCATTTTATATTATGTGTTTAATATATTATTGTTAAAATTATATGCTTTTGTGTGATGTGGCTCTCTGACTCTCACAGTTAAAATTTTTTGCTCTTTTTGTCGAACTTGTTCGCCACTCCTGAGCTAGACTTTCATCAAAACGTATTTTAATCATATAAAATAATTTTATTCATATAAATTTTAATAAATTTAGAATTACACTGCAATAAACAAGTGATTTTTTCTATATAAAGTTTGGATTGGTGCCGTTGAGAAGAGAGAAGGAGTCCTCACCTGGGCAGTAAGTGGAGAGAAGGTTGCAAACGTTATAATTAAAAATTATGATGGCTCGGATCTAGGTGGTCATCTTGTGTTAATAAATTCAAACACTGATGTAAAATTACAAAGCAGAGCCGTTATGGAGACTCATGGTTTTGTTTGTCAGAAGGGTATGAAAAGTTTTAATGATATGAATCAATGATTAAAATTAAACTTTTAAAACGAATTGTTTGATTGTCAAATATACGAGCAAACAGTAATTTTATTATANTATAAATTAAAAATTATAAAATATTTCTTATATATCTATATATATTTAGTATTATATACATTTTAATTTCTGTAAATGATGCCATAATTGTCTTGTAATTTAGCTAAAACAATATTTTAACATATTTTGTAAAAAAAAATTGTTCCACAAAATAATAAATAATTTATATTTCCATATTGCAAAGCCGCTGTTGATGATGATCCCCATCTCTACGTCTCGACTCTACCTACAGCACCCATGAGTCCCTCGTCTTCAGGATATGTCAAAGTTTTTTTCTGGCTTACAACTTGTAGTTTACATTAAATTTCAAGTTATGGTCAATAATGGTAGCGAAAAAATTTTGGACGAGAAAATTGTACCATTGGCACCTAAGAATGAAGTGAACTACAATTTAAGTTTTCTTTTGTCGCAATACCAACCAGGTATTTAAACTATAATAAATTGTTATTTTTGATTTAACGTACATTTAAGAGAAAAAAAAAACAACTTTCAAGTCAATGACGGACTATGGGGCAAGTTAAGTAGCGTTCACAAGTTTTATTTAGCCAACACTAGCAAGCAAAGGGATTGAATGGCTAGCACAATGCCTCTGGGGCATTGCCATCATCGAGAAAGGAACCCGTGACTCCCTTTTGCCTTGGTTCGACTGTCAAGCATACTACCGCATTTAAGAATTGTTTTAAGTTAATATGAAATTTAAAGTTGAAAACAACGCATACAATCTTAGAGTTTCAAATGCTATGATAATAAAAAGATTTTTAACTACATTAGCTTAAATTTGTTTATTATACTTTTATAAGCCTCTATTAAAATGTTATGGATTATAATAAAATCTATCGATTCTTAATTTACTTGGTTTCTTCTTCCAAATACATCTCCTAGGGAAACCAAAGCGTTACGTCAAAATATACTCCAACCAACCGGTTTCTGTAACACTGTTTGTAATGAACACAGAAGGTCCAGACGAAAACTCTACCATCGTTATTCCAAGAGAACTTTACTACACCTATCGGGTTACTTACTTACTATTTTCAGTCATCGATGCACAAATAGGTAAAAAGATTTTTTTAATGTCTCGGAAAATAAGTTACATCATTTGATTTTCATTATCCTGACTAGCAGTGGCGTAGCTATAGAAGGCAAGAGGGGCAAATTCCCTGGGCGGCACTTTGTTTTGGGTGGCAAAATCATCGTCTTTAATTATCGTCTAAAAAGAAAAAAAAATGAAATAAGTATCAAAATAACATGATTACCAATTGAACAATTGATAAAAGAAATAAAGTAATTATCCTAAAATATATTAAAATTATTGGCAAAACATCAAACTCCGCATTGGATATAAATTATTTCTACACTTATGCTAATTTACTGGAAACCGAAGGTCTTAAATAGTATAAGACGCTCCTTCTATTCATAAGATTATTGCGTCTTTTTCAGCTGCTCTGCTGGTAACTTAATTGATTCTTTAAAATTTACTTCTACTCCTTTTGTAGAAGTAAAAATTACTATACCCAATTTTCAAACTTTAACTGCTGCTCTGCTGGTAACTTAATTGATTCTTTGAAATTTACTTCTACTCCTTTTGTAGAAGTAAAAATTACTATACCCAATTTTCAAACTTTAAAATTGGGGGCGGCAAAATCGTCATTGTTAATTAGCTCCTTAAATAAAAAGTTTTAATAAAGTTAATACCATAAAATATTTTGCAAATTTAGGGAAACCAATTCGTTTGAAAGACATAATAAGGAAAGGAACTAAAAAAAATAGTAATAAATACGTAGTTGTAAAAATAACACACAAAAAACTAAGGGGTGATAAATTTTGTTAGAATGTTTGACATTTAAAATTCTAAGAAAGATGAATATGGCTTTTGGAGGTCACGGAAATGATAATTCTTTTGCAAATATAGGCAAAATTCTGGAAATTATGCTTTTGCTAACATGCTACAATCCAGTGCTTCCATAACTTCATGTAAAAACGGGTAAATATCTTGTCACATCAAATTCAAAATGAGCTAATTGCACTTTTAAAAGATACAGTTTGCCAACTATCATCATTGATGTACAAAAGACCAAATTTTATTCCATCATTTTCGATTGCTCACCAGATATTTTACTTAATGATCGAAAAAGTTACGTTTTGCGATGTGTAAAGATTGAAAACAGAACGTAGGCGTTATATAACCTTTCAAAGATTTCACGGAGAGAAACATAAATCTCCTTCCGCCATTTTTGAAATGGTATAAAATAAATGCCTTTTACAAAAAATGGAGGCCAAAAGTATGCTTATAATTTTTTCATGGCTAGAAAGTATAAAGGAGCCAAAAAGGGACAGATTTAAATAATTGTGTACATCACCTAGACTACTACACTACTGGACTAAAAATAATGTCTCCTTCAATTAAGAGAAGGTATCTCAAATGACATTTTCTGGCAAGGATTCCTTAACCTCAAAGGAAAAAAAGGAATTAATGAATTTAAACAGATTTGATTTTTAAGTTTAATAAGATATTAAGGCTGCAAGTTACCCCGTCTAAAATAATTAAATTCCTTCGAGTATTCTTGAAAATACCATAAACAATGACAGCTGTGAGAGCAGCTTCTCTAAAATATGTTAATGAAAAATTCATTTTAATCAACAGTAAAAAAAAAATTAAAGACGACTCTTCTATAGCTATTTTGGCTATTTAGCTTCACATTGCTGACAATGTTGATTCAACAAAGATTAAACAATGTGGGAAAAAAGAAAATGTCAATTTTAATCAATAATTGAAAGTTCCTCAGGTTATTAATATCATCAAAATGAATATTGTCCTTATTATTACTTTCTAATAGAAAAATATTGCGTTCTGCCCCGTGCGGCACTTATACTCACGCCGCTGCTGAAAAATTTGTTTTTGATGTGGAAATAGTGTGTGTATAATGAATATTTAGAGTGTCATGCGTAAAATTAAAAGAAAGGGGTTATTCTGTAAAACAGCTTCGAACACACATTCTATTTCACTGATGCATATAGTTGTTCTTTTTTAAAAATTCTGCAGGGAATTCGACAAATTAAATTTCAGTTTGGTATGCTAAATACTACTAACCAGAGGTGTAACGGATTTAACATTAGACGAACTATAGTAAAAGAAAAATGGAAGTAACAAAATTTCAAGACATTATATTTTATTGAACACAAAGCTATTTTGTTTTTATGGCCTAATCCAGGAGTAGGCAAACTAAAGCCCGCAGGCCGCATGGGACCCTCCACGGAGTTTTTTTTTTAATTTATGATAAAGATAGGTGTGTGTGTTCTTGAATAGAGAATAAGTTTTAGTAAGGTGCGGCACCTTAAGGTTTCATTGCTTACTAATGTGGCCCTCACCCTAAAAAGTGTGACTCCCCCCAATCTATTATTTACATTATGGCGCAGATTTGTTTCTATATTGTTATAATTCAAAAACTACATAAGTGTTGTATATTTGCTTGTCTTTTTTTTTTTTTAGAAAATGATTTGAAGAACCAAACTAATAAAAGCGATGATATTACAATGGCATCTCTGGCGCAAAGTTCTAAAAACAATTTTACAAATGAAAGAATTCAAGAGATTGTAAAAGAGTTACAGCTGAGTATAAAAACAAATCTTTTCATCGTAAGTAAAAATTTGTCGGTGTATAAAAGGACTAAGGAATGTGCGGTCGACCAGAGACCATCGTCGAAGATTTTTGGGATTGTTGCTGCAATTATGACAATAACAGTTATCTTTTTAGTTCTTGTTTTGGGTGACTTAATAAAATTATTCAAAAGCTTGCATGAAAGATTTAAGAAGAAAACTGACAAGAAAAACATAACTCCTCAGATTTCTTCAATTACGTAAATGCACGTTGTCACAAGTCCAAGACTTTTTTTTACAATAAATCGATTAAAATTATACAAACAAGTGATATGATCTCTTACAAGCGAGTTATAAAGTTTAAATTAAAGATGCATTTTCTATTAAATTTTACGTTTTTCTATCATATTCAGATTTAAGTTGTTTTTATATTGGAAACTTTTTTTTTTCAAATTCAAAATAATTAAAATTAACGATTTGATTAAATACGTCAAGAAAAGAAATCATAAATGTTCGCATGCATATGAATAATAAAATATATTATCTTATCATGCTTAAACTTATTCAAATTATGTGATAATATATGTTATGTGTATTTGATACTAGTCGAAACATACACCATGACATATTTTGTTAATTATTATTCAATCTAGGCATTTTTAGATACTTATGACTTATGCCAAGAGAGAAATATGATGGCCCATTTTGTTTAATACAGTTCAATAATAAAAATAGTTTTATTTTTATGCTCAACATTAAAGATCGCTTTCAATTTACATTTAAAATTGTTTAAAGAGTTCCAAATGATATATAATTATTAAAAACTGAGAATAATCACAAAACCATTTACTAAAACATAACAAAGTTTAAAATTACTATTCTATTCTAAAATTATTTTTACAATGGGTCATCACAAAGTTTAAAAAAATCATTTATTGTCATGTTAACCCATTTAAAGAATTTATTGAATTGTAAACTTAATGGTGAGTCATGTAATAAAAAACTTATGTTAAAAGTAAGACCCAAAATATGGTCCAACACGAATTATACAGAATTTTTAATTTTTGTTAGTTGGCTATAAAGTTTTTGATGTTAGGTTTCTCATTTCATATTAAAATATATTTTAAAGTGTTTTAATAGTTATTTCTGCAATATAAATTTTTGTTAACAGAATGTTAGGACCGAAATATTCCTATAACTTATGAAGTTAAATAATAAGGAAAGATGACGCTAACAAAGCGTAGTGATTTGATTTTTTATTGGCTGGTGTCCTTGTTATTATTCTTAAATGGACGAAATGGAAACGTTAGATCTGTAAGCAATATTTGAGACCGAGCAGATCTCAATAAATATTAACAAAGGTGTGTATGTACTTTTCGTACTAAACATGATAGAAATAACTTTTTAAAAAGTGTAAGATATTTACTTACATCAGGCACTTTCATGAAGTCAGTTGCTATCAAAATACGATTATTTTTATTGGGGGTGGGGGGGGGAACACCACCACAGCAAGTAGACACTTTATATAATATAATATTTGATTAAATATATTGTTGCTGATGTTCTTAATTATGTTAATATTACTTTGTCGCTGGGTAAAATGGTGATGTTCTAAATAACTAAGATAATCATGACTGTACCATTTAAAAATTCATAAAATAGAGCAAATGCGCTAAATAAATCTTTTAGGGGGAAATAAAGAGGAAGGGCTATTGAGATAATTTATTTCAGGTTGTCCAATGTGCTTTTTGGCATGTGGATGTGCACTAGTTCTTCTTATAATGTGTCCAAATTGTAAGCTTTTTTTCTTGAAATAAACATAGTTATTACAAGTTATTGATCCTAACCACTGTCTTGTTATGTTTATTTAATTTATAGCTGACATACTTTGGCTAAGGTTATTTTACGGTTAATATCTAGTTAAACGTTTACAGGAGATATATTTCCATTAATATTATTTAAGACTTAGTATAAACATGTAATTTGGCGATAAAACTTGTGAAAAGTATTCAACAAAATTTTTTTTTATCTAAAAATAAAACCAACCTTAATTTCAATTGTTCATATTAACTATCGTTAATTGAAAATAAAAATGTTATCTTAGAATTTTAGTCCTTTCCAAACTTTTGAATTTTTCCAGTTTGCTAATTTTCTAAATTGATGAAGTTGAGAACAAAAATAACTTTGAGACTCAAAACTTTTTACTGTAAATGATTTTAAAAGGATACACTTTCCATAGTTTTTTTTTCCTTATAATGGCTAAAAGCAAATTATATAATACATGATATGACAGTTTTCAGGAAGGTAGAATTTAAAAGGCAATACAAATTATTCAAATTTTATATGAATATATGCATACTTTATAGAAAGAATGTTTATTAAAATGAAAGAATGTGCTAATGAAAGTATTTAACATGAACTAAATTTAGAAAAGATAAACTTAAGCACCGTATAAAATTAATTAGATTTTTTTTCAATAGAAATTGAACTTGCAGTTACCGTTTAACTTTATTAACATATTGGAAGATGCGTTTTTGCTAATTAAGTATTTCATTTTAATACATTGAAAGTCTTATTTAATTATTTCGTTCCAAATATCTGTAATTCCTTGAAGTAGTTTTCAATTAGCAGACATCAATTATTATTAATAAATTAAAGCAATATCACTACTATATTTTTTAAACAATATCAATAAATGAAAACAATCACTTATGCTCTAAGAAACTTTTGGTCACGTGAATAAATAGAAACGGATATTCTGTATGGAAGGCGTGACTGTAATAAATAATCTAAATTGTTAAAATTGAGCTTAAGGACAACTGTGATTTCATTTAACTTTATTTTTAATTTATTTTTCTACATATCCACCTATTAAAATACATAAATCATCTTGCTACTCATCTCGGACATTGCTCATGGGATGTAACTAATGAAATGTTAATATAGACTTTGCCATCAAACAGTAATACCTCTATTTTATTAAGTACTTTTCTCTTTTTTTGTAATTAAATTTTTTAAATAGACGAAAGTCATTTATTTTGGTGTCCAGATATGTTTAGAGTTTTTCTTGAAATACTTCTTTAAGTCATAGTATTGGTGGTCGAGTGGCAAAGAAAGGCGGCTTGTAATGCATGGAACCCTCATAGCCATGGCTTGTGAACGCTACATCCCTTGCCAACAGATCCGTATTGCCTTTGGACGCAAATTTTTTTCTGTAAAGAAATTATACTTATATAGTTATGAGTTAAGACAATATGATGTTTCGGATGAGAAAATAAAGCAAAATGAATTAATCATTGCTTAATACGACAGCAGCAGTTTAATTGTTTTTTCAAATAACAACGTTAAAAAATATGGTTTGTTTCATGAGCTCTAACATTTTAAAACACATTTTTAACGATCGATAACAGATGACATATCTTGTACAGTTAACATTTTAAAGAAAATAAAACTTTTTATGGTACTTCATGAGTTTTCATAGGTTGTAGGTTATGTTGTGATTCTTAAAGATTATCTTATCTAATCTTGTCGTATCGGTTACAGACGCTTATTCTTCACAAAAAGTTATTGCGTCCTACGCCTATCTATAGTTTGTGTCTAGTCCTTCATTCTTATTAAGGTTTTAAATTTTTATAAAATGTTCGTTTTCCTGGTTTCTTCAGGCAACCCCAATCAACGCCCAAATTCCGGACAGGAAGAACAAAAATGTGTAGGTTTTTGTTCTTGAACACGAAATAGGAAAGGTGTTTCTATCCTTATGACTATCTGAGGATTTATTAAGTTATCTGTGTGTTGAATGTATAAATTATATTTATTTTAAATTCTATATATATATATATAAGTACTTTACTCATGGTTTTTCTATCGTCTAGTGCAGGGATGCTCAAAGTCCGGCCCGCTTTTGGCCCGCGAAGCAATTTTTACTGGCCCGCGGCCTCATATGAAATAATTAATTAACTAATGTATTATTTTTTAACAACATTAAATATAAGATAAAACGACAAGTTTTACCGTTTTGATAACGTCAAAGGATGGCAAAAGTCGATAACATTGTATTGTTTATCAATTACTAAACTTCAGTCTTAAAGATTGACAAGAGGAACAAATGTATTTGGTTCTGTTTGTTCTGCTGTATGTGACGTTAAATTACCAAGTAAACGATATATAATTTATTAATTACTGATTGCTATCGCCATGACTCGTGAGCACAGTTGACTAGCAAAACTTGTCTGTAACAAAGTTAGCTTAGTCAGGCTGGCAAAGTATTTAAACTTCACTGTATCATTCATAAAAAGGTTATTTGTGCTAAACACCTTTCGTGTGTTCGTGTCCTTAAGCGAGCGATAAAGGATGTGATCTCTATTCGCTCTAAAACCCTGTTTCACAGCCAGTTTTAGCATTGTCTTCTTTATATCCAGAGAGAATACAAAGATGTTATGTATGACAATGAAATAAAATGGTTTAGTCGGGGGAAAGCACTTCAGCGCGTCTACACATTAAAAAAGAAATTGGGCAGTACATGGAAGATAAGGAAAAACCATTTCCAGAACTATCTGATGCTGCTTGTCTTGCATAGTTTGCATTTTCGGTTGATGTGAAAAGACATATAAACTTTCTTAACACAATTCTCCAAGGGCACAATGCAGTGGTCAGTAAGCAAATTGTATTCACATATCAAGGATTTTGGGAACAAGCTGCAACTTTTTCAAAGGCAACTTTTTCAAATGCAGCCTAATACCACACATTTCCCTTCACTGCAGGAAATTATGACAAGTTTACCAGAAAGAAGCTTCAATTGGCAAATGCATAGGTATGGTGCAGATATCACATCCTTGGTTGATCAATTTCAAAGAAGCTTTCATGACTTAATAACTATTGAAAAGATAAACGTGGTTGTTTTTGTTAAATCTTCATATTTCTATGTAGATTTTGATAATACTGCGGCAATCTGCAGCGGGAATTCATTGAGCTGCAAACTGTCGCAGCAGACAATTTCTTCTCTTTGACTTTTAGAGTGAGCTATATGGTTAAAGAGGCATTAAAAGGAATTCGAACATTTGTTTTAAAAAAAAATGCTTAGCTTGTTTGGCTCGACATACTTGTGTAAGCAGACATTTTCAGGTATAAATTTTAACAAGATCTGTGTGATGACGAGAATAAGTGACCCTCAACTACGTGATATCATACGTATCAAAACCATGGCATTGAGTCTGACCTCACCACTTACTGCATTCAAGATCTCAGTTTCACAATTCACATTAAAATTTTACATTAAAAACTATGTCATTTTTGTATTATTATCTTAACCCGGCCCGCGGATATCTTTGCATAAAGGTATATGGCCCGCCTTGCAAAAATTGTGGGCATCCCTAAGTCTAGTGCTTCAATGTTTAATAATTTAACTAATGGTATTTTTCTTGTGTGTTTTGAATGTTCTTCAGTAAATGAAATCTGGAAGCTCTTTTTTAAATTGTTCTAGTTCAGTGGTGCGCGACCTCTAGGCTGCTGCCGCCGCATAAAAAAATGTTTCACTAAAAAAGGAAGCGGTCAATATAAAAAATCATGTTAAGCCTGGTCCCTTTTTCGACTCAGGACGTGTTAGCTCATTTTCATATTATGTATCAGTACTTATGTTAGATATCAGCATTATGTAGTTATCAGTAATTGTGTTTAGATTTTAGACATATGTTTATGAATTTTCTTGTGTAATGAATATACCTGAAAAAAAATTATTTAAAAGTCATTTCTTTACATTTTAAAAATTTTTATTTTCTCTTTAATCTAACTACAAGTGGTTTGTGGGCACTGAAATATGACTCATAAATGAAACATTTTAAATTGTAATCAGCTAATCGCCCAAATACTCCGTCAATTGTTGTTTTATAGATCGCGGTTGCAAATCTTGTTGAAAGTAGTTGAATGTTGAAGCTTGTTTCGAAAAAGTTTTCAATTTCCGCCCCTGAGCCGCTAAGATCTTGATTGAAGTCACCACAAATGATGACGTAAAACTCTCTAAACTTTTACACATATTCTAATGACGTCAACAAAAAAACAACTAATACTTTTTGCACGCTATTCGACTTCCGGCAATGGCGGCCGTTGCCTGCGCCAGTGTTATCTCTCGATTCGCAATGTTTTTTGGTAGTTTTAACGGGGTTTTTTAACGGATCGAGTAACTGAGTGTTGATGCACAAATGGCAGGTCAGGACATACAAAAAACATATATACATCATGGGTCTAGGACTCATGGATGCTGAGATCTAGGGTGATGACAGACGGACGGACGGACAAAACGGGTGCAATAGCGCATTCGACTTCTGGAAAATGCGCTAAAAATGTACCTCTCGCAATAGTCAACGTGACATAAAAATGATACAATCATAGTGCATTGTAGGCAAATAGTGCTTAATTTCAAATAATTCAAACAAAAACATTTCCATTGATATTCTCTTATATTCCTACTTCATTGAACATTGTCATGTAAATCTAACATCATTTCATACACGTATAGCATTAGTATATTTTTAAGTGGCATTAGTACACTGAGAACACAATAAGTGATAAGCTTCACTAACACTGTCCATGTCACTTGGAAGTTCAGAGTCAAGAAATTGGTTACTGTTTTACTTCAGGATCTTTACCGAGAGTCGCGCATAGTCCGGGCACTCGCAGTAGATCATCAGTCGTATTCTTGACGCCAGATTGATGTCAACCAGTCAACTAGCACTAGAATGTTTCTTGTTATTTCGAGAAGCTTGTGATACCCAACAGCTACTTTCAATTTCTCCAGTAGATCGTTTTTATCCTTGAATTTCTTCACAAGCTGTGCTTATTTTTTTTACTGCGATCAGTTCCATTTGTACATCCAACAGCGCACTCCATGTCTCAACCAAATGTTGAGAAGCAACGAGTCTCATATGTTCTGAGATCTTGCACAAAGCTATTTCAATGTGTGTTAGCGCTAAACGCTGCAGCTGAAGGAGTCGTAATTTGTTTCGCAATAAGAAGTGCTTAAGAGTGTAAATCAGCGTTTCTCAATCTGTATGCCATGACATATTTGTGTGTCGTAGAAATTTCCAGGTGTGTCGCGAGATTTAGTAAAAAAAAACAATTTAATTGCGTTATGTGCTCTGAAGTTATTATGAAATTTTACAATGAAGGAAATCAAACGACTCTTTGCACAACTTTTGTGAAGCAATACACTCCGATTACAAGTGCCTACTTTACTTTAATCACACGGAAGTTCGCTGGCTTTCAAGAGGAAAAGTTCTTGACAGACTTGTACATCTTAAAATAGAAGTGATTTTATTTACTATAAACTGAAGATCACAATTTTGAATTCCAACTACATGACGCAATCTGGTGGTTGAAGGTTAAGTTTCTTTCCGATTTATTTAATAAACTGAATTAATTAATCTTAAGTCCTCTAGGGCCATATGACAACATTATTACATCTTCATCGAAGTTGAATTCATTTACAACTTTACATAATATATTGCCAAATTGCAAATATACGACGTCCGCAGGTTATTATAATTAAACAGATTTCCATGGCCGCACATTTTCGTGCCCATGGCCGCATGTGGTCGTTCGGGTGCAGTTTACGCATCCCTGATCTAGTTATCAATGTTTTGTTTTACCTTTGGGCTGCGGAAAATAAAGATTAATTTCTCGATTAATCGGTTTAAAAAATTTATCGATAAAAATTATTTTAATCGATAAAATGGTGATTAAAGTTGATTTGGAAATATTTTAAAGAAATTTTTCGATTTATAAAAAAATAATTTATTATTAATAATAGTTTTCTTACGAACAAACTTCTCAATTAAAAAAAAAAAAAAAAGATTTTCAAAGTGTAAACTTAAAAATAAGCAGTTTTAAAAGGAAAATGATTTGTAAAAAAAAAACACATTGTTTTGCTTAAATAACAAAATTTTAATTCATTAATATAAATTGAACTACTTATATTTAAATATATCTCTTATAGATATTTTTTAAAATTAAAAACTTAGTTATGGACATTTTATGAAATGTTCAGTTTATTGACGTCATTGGCCTACATCTTATTTTCAGCGTTAATCAAAATTATCGATTAATTATTCTATAGTTTTTCAAAAGTTAATGATAACATACAAGGGTCCTGTACAGAAGATGCATAATCTAGAACAGATCCCACCAAAGTGAGGTTATATTTTAGTTTTGTATCCCTAGTACATCTTTAAAAGTGTCCTTCTATAAAGCCTAAGGTTTTGTTTGAGTCTTTAATAACTTCATTGACATGTGGATTCTATGATAGTTTCTCGCGTATTATTACTCCTAAGTATTTTGCATCTTTTCTTTGGAATAGTTATTTTGGATTCATAGAATATTTTGAATTTATGGCACAGGTTCAAAATAGCGACTGTAAAAACAGCGACCGTAATAACAGCGACTTCACCGCAAAGCTATTCTTTTCAAACCTAGCACAGTGGTTCTAAACTTTTTGACACATAGACCCCTTTTCATTTTCTAAACTTATCCAAGGACCCTAAGCGAAAAAAACTACATAAATGCATAGAAAAAATAAAACCTTAAAAAATAGCAACATTTTGATGAAGTATTTAATGAAAATTATAAATTTTGATTTAAGTAAAATTTAAAAACAATTAATGACGTAGAATAACTGGTTTTAATTTATGAGTATGACGAATGCATTTAAGGGATTAATAAAATTTTGTAATGCGTTATAGTTCACAAAAGTGTGTTACTAGAAAAATGCCGTTGTATAGTGTGTAAAATGAGGTGCATGGATGGTGGCTAGGTTACATTATATGGCGATCATAACGGCGAAAATACTGCGGCGTTTATAATCGTTACCCTGCCAGATTTTTTTTTAATGAAAGTCCCCTTGTCGAAACGTCATGTAGTCGACTGTTCGGTGGTTACATAATGGCATGTTGCGAAGGCTAGACTACGTGACGACCACGGACCGCCTGTTATGGAGAAGGTAAATAAAGAGATTGGGGGCTGAAAGAATGTAGGTACCTTTATAAAGGATTAACTGAGCACATTGCCTTTTTTTGTCCGATTACATCGGATTGGAGTGGTGGGGGAGTTATATAGGTTTGGAAGGACCTAATATTAAGTGATTTTTTAAAAAAAATAGAAGAAAAAAAAACAATTTTACGAGGTAAAACGAGGGTCGAAACCTCCGAGGATCAAAATGTTCTGTAGTCAAACTGCCTCTGCCACTTCCACCACAACCCCCCTCAATAAATCGACTGAATCTATGTTTGCTAGTGTCTATCGAGCTTACTGCAAAATATATTTGACTAAAGTAATACCAGTTATAATTTTAATTTTTTACAGAATTGTTTTAAAAAGTGTCCCGAAAATGCGAATACACTCTTTAAAACACCAACATTTATTTATACACACGTCCAGTTGATTGTATTTAATTTTAAATTGTCCCTTCTCTACAAAATACCTGCATATCTTATCATGTCATCCTTTTCTAGATTTTATAAACTCCATTGTAGGCTAGGCATAGTAAGTTTATCACAAGCAATAGAAAAAAGTCGCTATTTTGATGCAGTTGCTATTATGACGGTCGCTGTTTTGCCCGGATGCGGAATTTATTTGTTAATTTTCTTTGCTACTCTTAAAAGTTGAAATTGTTTAGGGTGGAAAGACATTTCCAGGTATTTTCCATTTCTTTAATTCAGTTTAGTCGTCTAGAAATATTTTGCTATCTCATTCTCGATTAATCTGATGGGGCAGTAAAAAAAAACACAGATTACCTTATGGTCTTTAATTTTAAAAACCAACATTTTTTTAAGAAAGTCAATTGATAGGTTTTATAATGTTTTTTATTAAGAACCTAATTGTTCTGTTACATTTACTATTATATAGGCTTAGTTATAAATTACATTTCCCTTGTTATCATTCATGTAAATATTGTAATGAAAATTTAAAAAAAAAAAGTTTTGTCCCTTTGCATCTTTCACATTTCAGATAAAGAAAAACGACAGGCTGTAAGGGAAAATATGTTAAAGCTGTTTTTACTGCTGTACTTCAGCTAACTTCTGTTAATTAAACCCATAGTAGTTGTTGGGCTATATGGCTGTCGCTTCTAATCTTAAAAATTTGGGTTAGGGGTGTGTGCAATGTAATTTAGAAATAATTAATATAAACTGAAACATAACCAGATTGTCTAGAATAAATCTTTGTTATCTTTCCTAGAAAATCCACTTTTGTACGCGTATTGCATTGCCATGGGCACGTGCAAGTTATACTATGTTACAGCAGTAAGCGTTTGGTTTTTATAAAAGTCGAAGATATGTTATTATTTGAAAAACAAACATGTTGTTTAAACCTCTATTAAGATTACATGCAAACTTTTAAATTTTTCACTCAGGACAAATACATTACTTTAAGAAGTAAAATATATGTTGTCTTCTACAAACGCATTTCTGTGTTTGCTAAATATAACTTAATTTCACGATTGGTGTTCCCGTGGTTTTTACACATAGATAAACTGCAGCGTTATGTTCAATTTTAATGCAATCGTTAAAAAAAAAAAAAACTTTTTCTTTTCATGTCAGTTAATCAGGCAAAACTTTCCATAAATTATTCAACATCATAGAAGATTATAAAAAAAACAGCACATGTATTTCACATTGATTAAGTTATTAAAAATCAACTCTTGAGTCTGGTGCAGCACCAATTAGGATGGGCTGTGAAAACAGTGCGCAGGCCAGACGATTGGCTCTCAAATAGGCTCTTCTGAAGCGAGCTTACAGATGAAAAAAAAGCCCACATAGGTCAAAAGGAAGCGCTACAATAATATGATAGATGCTGTATTTAAGGCTTCATTATTCGCCTTGACTCCAAGGAAGCACTAGGTAGGGACAGAGCCTCCTGAAACCTCACGTTATAGCGCAGCGACATTTGAGGCAAAGAGGCAACAGGTTCCAAGCCCAGGTGACAGGCCAGGAAAGATCGTATTTGAAACCTCCTGACAACGTTTAACCGAGATGTGGACCCACTATAGTCAATTATAGCGCATTCGGGCAGAAAAGCGTCTGTCAAAACAGCGACCGTCATAATAGCGACTGCATCAAAACAGCGACTGTATCAAAATATATTCCAACTGTCTATAGAACAGCTGAAGGTTTTTATCTAAAAAATTAATTAAGAAAAAATTAGAATTTTCATTAGAAATGACAAAGCTTGTTGGTTAAGGTAACTGCTGTTGTTCTAAAATGGAGGGTAAACAAGGAGGAATCCAAGCAATAATTTTTTTTTTAAATGCCCAAAAGCAGCATTTGTACATTGCAGTTCACATAAACTTAATCCTGTCATGAACGATTTAAATAATGCGAATACTATACGAAACACAATAGAAACAATTAAAACAATTTAAGTGTTTTCCGTAATAGTAATCAGCGAAAAAAAACTAAATCAAAATGTTCGTTTGCTTTGTGAATCTACTTGGACACATAAATATAATTGCTTGCGTATTTTTGCTTATTATTTAACATACATTTTATTTACAACAATCAGTAATGTAATCAGTTATAATTGCAGATATAATTCTTTTTTATGTTTGATATGTGTATATTGCATTCAATGTAATTAACTTGCGGGGAATTTAGTTCAGTTTTATTGTAAAAACATTATGACATTTTTCTCAAATGTAGCAGGATATGCCCCCCCCCTGTAAACGCCCTTGGTGCCAGTTATAGCTACTATATTTTTGTTTTTAACAGCTTTACCTTTAGTCCATATAGCTTATGTCTTTAGTAACTGGTAGCATTTACCTTTTGTTAATGATTAATTTTAACTTTTAATCTATCTTTCTGCCTTAAAAGAATGGTTGCTTATACTATTGTAATGTTATAGCTTATGTTTCCATTTATGTTACCATATTATTTATAATATTAACATGAAAATATATCAATAAAGCATTTAAACCCTTCTGTGAAATGTTTAAAATATTTCTTTAAAACTGCATTTATAAGAAATTCCACTTGCAAAAACTATCATGAAATTGTATTCACAAGATTCCACAATACATTGATGAAAAAAAGATTTATAATAGTACCTTGAAGCAGCCATAACCCTAAACTGAGCCACCGTAAAATATCATATTTCCAAAAGCCCATGCTGTAAAATGACACTGCGTATTTTTAACGTCATTTCTGCCTGACTTAGTCATGCGAAAAAATTGAATAACTTAAAAGAAGTTACATCTGCTTGTATGATGTTATATTTCATCGTCAAAGGTCATTGCTACATTTAAAAAATATGATTTATTGAAGTTCATGGATCAAAATTGAACGAATTGCTGCTGTATGCAAGATATATCTTATATGAAAGATGTTATGTTCACAAACAGAAATTGACTGCTGGTTTGTCTTATTACTCTTGTCAATGTCCCTCCTTCGGGAGCGGGAAAGAAAGGGGGGGGGGCAAATCTTTAAAAAAAACCTTTTTAATTGTTATTCCCCATTAAATGTTTAATGTTTAGTATTCACACATATTTCCATCATATTTTATCATGATCCAGATTGAAGTTTTCAAGCCTATGAGCTTTACATCTTGTACCGCTTTGGCCTGGGGCCCTTTATGCAGTGGAAGATTTAGCTATAGGGCAGGGGGGTGGGTCGCCCCCCCCCCGCCGCGCACCTGTTGGGTCTAAAATGGCTCCCCCCTTAAGACGCCCTTAATGAACACTAAAAATGTGTAACTAGAGCAGAAAAAAAGATTGTTAAACACGAAACATTAAATCAATCTCTAAACTGCAATACGACAATATTGGCTTGCTAAATATCGTATTTCAAAACTGCAATTTCTGGTTTGGTCAGTCAGGAGCGTCACTAAGTGGAAAAGAATAGAGAAGCATTTAAACGAATGTTAGGCGTGACGTTGTTTTAGCAAAACAGAGGACACAGAGGGCAATTTTGTTTTAATGATGGTAGTTGTAGAAATACTGGAAATTTTCGTTAAATGTTAAGTTTATTAGCCAACTATGATTCCACTTTAAACAGTCATCAAAAGTTTAAAAAGAAAAATGAAATTTATTTAAGTAATAATGTGCAAATTGATTTAATTCAATCATTTGCACCTTAATTATCAGCAGCAATTGATAATAAAGTTAAGTCTTCGCATTTCTTTTCTTTAATTATTGATTCAACCATTAATATATCTAAAATTGTTCAGATGTCACTTTACGTCAGTTTTAAAATTAAGAAATGTTGAGGAAAGATTTATAGGCTTGTATACTTTGGTAAACAGAAATGCTGCAAACCTGCATTTACTTAGAAAATTCTAACGGAACTACACATTACAAAAGCGAAACATTGACATCACAATCTGTGGATGAAAGGCATACGATGGCGCATCTGTGATGTCTGGAATTAAGAGTGGACTTAAAACTTTCACCCAATGTTGTCCCCATGTTTTGAATTAGGTCATTATGGAAGCAATTTCTGTACACAGTAATGTACAAATGTTTTTTGGCTCAGCTGAAAGGTTGTATGCATTCTTTACGTCTAGTTTACCACGTCTAAATACTCTTTAAAAAGATAATAAATCTCAATATGAATCAACAGTAAAAACTCAGAAATGACTTTCTGATACGAGATTGGCAAGCCAAAAGCATGCAGTCGATGCAGTTGTTGGATCATTCTCTGCTATTCTAGCCACTCTAGAAGATATAAATTTAGGAGAATCAACATACCATAGGGGAAGTGTCAGAGCAGAAGCTGTGGGACTATCTGTTTTAATAACAAATATTCTTTTGTTTTTTCCGATGCTATTTGTACAAAAGATGGTGGAAATTTTCGTGTTAGCAAACCTCTTGTAGCGCAAGAGTATTGACATTGCAATTGCAAAACGATTCATCGATTTTGGAAGAAATAAGTTTGTTGAAATGAGAAGTGATCAAGCTTTTTAAAATTCTGAAATTTGATGTCTAATAATCTATTAACGAAAATGTTCCAAACTAGATGTTAAAAACAAAATTTAAAGAAACTCAAATTTGCAAAAAATAAAAGTATGGCAGGTGAAATTAGTAGAGATGAAAGAGCTGATGATCTAACAACTAGTTTTAAATCTGAAACGTACTTCACTATCTTGGATACACTACTAAAATAAATAGATGATCGATTTAATGACTTTAGGGGCACGGCTTTTATTTCTACTGAATTGATCCATAAAAAATGTTCGTGGAAAATAAAGATTCTCTTCGAAGTTGAAGCAAAATTTACAAACATATAAACCTTGAAGAAGCAATCTATGAATATTATACCTTCAAAGATTTGTATGCATCACAACGTCCTTCAAAACGTCCATCTTAACTTCTTGAATCCATTAATCCAGTACAATGGTGGAAAGTTAATGAACACTAATATCTGATAATGTCATTCCTTGCCGTTTTGAGAATATCAGTTACATCAGTTCCATGTCAATGATTGTTCAGTTCTGCTGGTTATATTGTCAATTAGACCCGCTCATCACTTGAACCAATTAATGTCAACACACTTTTGCGTTGTTGTTGAAAAGTTGATGTATAAAGGAGACATTCTAGTGTTATTTAGATTTTTATCAAAAACGATAAATAAATAATACTTATGACATCATAAATTAAATATTTTGGCTTTAATCGAAGGTAACATTCACCATAAATAGGTATTTTAAAGTTAATCTCTTGCACCGATTGGGTCTGGGAGCCCTTAATATTGTTTTTGCCTATATGAGATGTAAACTAATCATTTAAGCGTTAACGATTTGAAAATGAATGTATCTTAACCAAACGTGGTGTATAATGACCTTGATAGCCCAATTAAAATTCTATGGTAAATAGATTCTTTAATGTTCACCTTCTCGGGCCGGGGGCCTTGATTCTCTTTTCGTAAACGTTTACTATTTAATTTCCCATTCTGTGGCATGGTATCAACAAATTTAGCTAAAATATTATTAAATATGATCATAATTGAAATGAACAAATGTTTCCAAATTTACATCTTGCTCTTACTGGGCCAGGGGACCCTTAATGCGATGTTTTGCTTATGTATATAAATCTATATTTATATAAATCAATGTATATAAAAATGTTTGTCCATTAAAGCTGACTAAACAATGCATCCGATCACGATGAAACTTTAGGAAATTGTTGGTTGCTTACGGAATGGTTTATGTGAAAAAGAAATTTGAAAATTGATATTCATGGTGGCCGGGTGCCCCCAATTTTTTTTTCATTTATATTCGTTATATACTAATTAGTTTATGCGTTAGCTACATGGAAAATGAATGGATCTTCACCAAAATTAATAGGCTACATACATACTTTATAGCCCATATTAAAATACAATACGGTGTTGAGCTCCTGATGTTAATTGCTTTGGGGCTGGGCGTTTCGTAAGCGTTAAAGACTTTATTTTTGACAATATGAGATATTTACAAATTGTTTAAGCCTTAACGACATGAAAAAATGGATAGATCGTAACGAAACTTGGTGTAAAATAACTTGATATCCCATATATAATTTCTATAGAACATTGGATACAATTTCTAATGTTTATCCCTTTGAGCCGGGGCCCTGATTCTTTTTTCGTAAACGTTTTAGATTTTATTTCACATTACATGCCATTGTCTCGACAAATATCGATAATACATTAAATATGATCCAAAATGAAAAGAACACATGTCTTAAAGTTTACATCTTGCGCTAAGTGGGCTACGGAACTTTTAATGTAATTTTTTATCTAGATATATAAAAAATAAAGTATGTCTGTGAGTGTGTGTGTGTTTGTGCATGTCTTTTATAAACCATGAATCCGATCGTCGTGAAACATTTGAAGATAGTTTAGTACGCTCCCTGGATGATTACTGGCAGCATTGTGTTCTATATTTAACACTCATGGGGCGCCGAGTGCCCATAGTGTCAATTTTTGCTTACATGGGCTATAAAAACAGTTTAACAGTTAGTTCCATTTAGATGAGTAACAAATAGTTATATTCTTAATGACAATGAATTTCTTTAATGGTAATTAAAAATGATATACTAGAGTCGTTTAAAGTCTGTCCTGAGGGCCAAATGCAGCCTGCGTTAATTTTTTTTACTGACATTTGGTCTTAGCTTAAATAGTTGGTAGGTGGATTTTTTCCTACAATTTTTAACTATACACAAATTTGAAATTATGTTCCGTTCTGAGTAAAAAATACGATGATATCAAAATATATGCTGTTGAAGTTATGTGCTGTGTGTAAGGAAATTAATAACATGAGCGGCATGTGCTTTTGTTTTAATCTCAATGAAGTAAGAGACTTGATCCCAGGGCCAAGGGAGCCCAAGAATCCACTCAGATGCATTGGGTAACTGAGACTAGTTAGGGAAACAAAGTCGGCTGGGAATAGCGTGGTTCCTCATAGCCGTTGCCCCTGAATGATGCATCACTTGCCACTATGTTCTTATCGGAAGGTAGGACGCAATAATCTTCTGTATAGAAGAAGCGTCTGCAATAGATAAGATGTCTTAAGGTTGTTTAATATTTCCACCTTGCAAAGGATGTGTCATCAGTGTACTCAAATCTAAGACTGTTTTTAGTGTTAAAAACCCCGTTATCATACCAAATACTCTTTGCTCAAGTTATATTTTAAAACATTTGTGTTGTTGTTATTATTTGAGGTATAAACTATACAAAAATTATTCTTAGCTATTATAGTAATTTCAAATGATGTAATAAAATACTTGCGTATTCTTGAACATTGTGATTGTTTTGCCACATTTTTTTCTATTTTTTTTTTTGAAAATCTAGTACCCCCCCCCGCCAACTATTATTACTTCATAAAATACACAAAGTTTGGATACCCCTACAATATGCAAATACATTTTTGAAGAAAATGGGTTGTCTTAAGGTTTTCAAAAATCGCTTTTTTTCAATGTTAAACCATGTAAAAAAAAAATTATTTTAGCCCAATAGCGTATCATGTAAAAAAAAAAAAAATGTTAAAATTAAGACAAATTATTGCCAAGTATGGACTGGTGATGAATGATGTTAATTAATACAATACTGTTCAGACAATGTCCCCCCATCATTCTTTATGAAAGAAAAAAAAAACTTGCTGATAATTATAATATATCAGACCGGACGCTATACATGTATTGGTAACAGCAATGATAGCTAGATCTAACTAAAATGTGAAAACCACTGGTGGAGCTTGATTCTATAACATAGACAACTATTGTCACAACATAAAAGAATCAAAACACTCATACCAGTTTACTAAAAAATAACATTTTAAAATGTTCAATTTACATTATTGAAAAGAAAGACTATTATCTTACAACTTACAGAGGATTATCGTACACTTTACGCAGGATTATTGAACTTAAACTCTTAAGAGCCATCATTAAATCATATAAATAGAAATACAGTATTTCCAAAGGATAGAGGTTAAATAATAAGTTTCATCAATTATTTTGGTGCTTTAGTCTGATTATCATTGTGTTTAGTTTTATTGTAATTATAGTTCTTAAAGAATATTACAACATGTGTAGTACAAACAAACAAAATGACAACATGCAAACTTTCACACATACAATTTAAATTTAAGAGAACAATTTAAATAATTATGTAATGGTTCATTGTCGTTATATTCCATTGCAACAAGTTTTGTTCATTGGTGTGAGGTGTTTTGTGACCATTTAAAAATGAATCAACATATAATTTTCAACGTCTGTAGAATTTGATAAGAGATTAAGAAATTTACACCTATTCAACAGAAAATAGTATTTCATCTGATCCTAGATATGTTACAACTTGTTATAGAAAAAAAAGATTATATAGGTGGCTATAAAACTGTTGGCGTCAGTTTTTTTGTTGTTGTTTAATTCGTATTAAATATGTCTATAAGGGTTTCCTGTTTCTTTCATTGATTTGAAGACAGCAAAGTTGGAAACTGAGAGCATTTAAATACTCATTTCTGGTTTTCAAAAATTGTGCAATGTGCAATATAAATTTTGTTAAAAGAATGTTTAGAAACAAAATATTTGTATAAATAATTAATGGAAAATGTCTCATTTCTGGGAACATGGTAAATACTAAATAAATAGATGAAATGGAATGTTGTCAATGATATACAAACTTGAAACCACATGACAAATCACCCACTGAAATAGTTTATGGCAAGTAACAATTAGTTTCAGACAATTCTTTCAAATAGTGAAGACCCTAAACCCATCCTATACTTGTTGCTATTAGTAACTTTAATTTTTGTTAAGACCCTAAACCCATCCTATACTTGTTGCTGCAAGTAACTTTAATTTTTTTTTTTTTTCAAAAACTGTAAACTTGTGTTTTTTAAGTTTCTTTGGGGGTGATAATATTATGGTTAACAACGTTTACCATCCTTCCCCTTCTATATTTCAAAGTTGCATTAGTCCCAGCATTTATCCCCCCTTAGCGGATGCTTTTGTTGACATTGTAAGCAGGATTGCTAGCATCAGACATTGAGAATTATCATACATCAAACTCTAAATTGAACAATAAATTTATGAGTCATGAAATGCTGTGCTACATGCAATAATTAAAAAATTACAATGCCTAAAAGGATAACAAGAAATGACATATGATCATATGCAAGGGCACTTTATCGAAATGAAAATTGTGTCCTTATTAAAAAAATCAACACTGAAAAAAAGCTTTAGCCATTATTAGCCATATTCTATGCTTAGATTAACATTGGACATTTAAAAGCCTGATATTGTTAAAAAAAAGCCTTAGTTATAAGTTTTCGTATAAGCATTGTAACTTGTGTTTCATAAATACATTAAAATGCAGTGAGAGGCCATCAATAAATTCCCTAGAGCAAATATAAAAACTAACGCATGATTAATATGGTTGAATGTTTCTGGAACAATAAAATTAACAAAAAAAGCCAAAGTAATGGTTTAAAATAAAAAAAAGGTATTAGGGGAAAAGCAGAAGTATTGCACTCATTATGAAAAGTTTATTTAATTTTTTTTTTTTTTTTAAATGAATCAAAATCAGATCATTGTAAATTTTTTAAAACAGTTTCTTCAAAATCTTTGAAAGAAATAATGTACTACTTAAAGTCTTCTCTTGATATTTAGTCAATATCAACTTACGTTATTGATGCCTACACACAGTTAGTTAAGAAAATTGATATTGGGATAAAAATGACAGTCTTTTCTGCTGCTTAATTGGCAACAATTTTTATCCTTCAAATTTTAAGAGAAACATATCAAAGGAGCATTTTAAATAGGAAAAACAAAAATCTAAATTTAAATCTGGCAAAATTGTTTTAAAATTTTTGACAAAGATTGTTAATAAGATTAAAGATAAACTTATAATCACATAATCATACAAATAAACTAAATAAATCACTACCTGTTCATTGTATAATGAAATACTTAACAAGTGAAAGGCAGTATAATAGCAGATTAAACTCCATATATATGTATTTTCAATCTCTGTTGTGATGAAAATGTGAAGCTTATTTTTGTGTTTTTTTTTAAAAAATTAAATTTCCAATGAGCTCACTTTGTTTTTGTTAATATAACCAGTTAAGTTTATTTTACAAACCAATTGTTACCAATAATCCTACAGCTTGCGACTATTGATAACTTTCAGTTACTGTGCTGTTCAAGAAGCCTACATCTAATGATAGATTCAAACGAAGACCTTTTTACAAGTACATTAAAGGAAATGTAAATATTGCAATAATAATTTATTAAAAATATGTAATGAAACCATAAAAAATATTTCTTGACATAGGCATTGGCTTATTAATAAATACTCGGTCGATGTGCTCATTATCAAAAACCTTATCAATAGAACACAATATAAGACTATAAATAAATATGGTACGATATGTGAATGAAACCCTCAATACAAATATGCAAAATCCTGTTGGAAATAAAAATATTCATTAAGAGATACTGACTATGGTTTGTTGGATTGTTAAAAAAAAGGAAAGAAACTTAGAAATATATTAAATCTTGCAATAAAAACTGGAGTTTAAAATTATTTGTTTCATTCACAGATATATATCTGTGAAAGAAACAAATAATTTTAAACTCCAGTTTTTATTGCAAGATTTAATATATTTCTAAGTATATATATANAAAGTTATTTTTCCCATCAAATTATTGTAAGTGGATTGGAATAATGACCAATGAATATCTTATACAAATATCTGTCGTGATTGATCCGTCCAGAAAATACAAAACTCATACTAATAAATTTAATATTTTACCAATTTTTTATTTGGATTGTGCATGGACTGAAAAAATATTTTTTCAATCATTTAATGCATAGAGAAAGATTTAAATAAATATTTATGTTCACAAAAACTGTCGCCGATACGATTGGAAACAAATGTGTTTTCTTACACAACATACAATAATTCAGTGTTATATCAAATATTTATTAAATCAAGGATTTTATCACATCAAGCTTCATAAAATTCAAATATAAAACAAAATATTCAACATAAAAGGAAGGGATCAATTTTTTTACTGCAACCCTTTTACATTTATTCTAAATATTACCAAAATGGATTGAACTCCAATCATAACATTCCCAACAGTAAATACCAGCACACATCTAAAAATTCTGAGACCCTCCTTAAAAGTAGATGAAACAACATGCTGAGATCAAAAACCACCTCGGCTATACTCCTGCAATGTAGTCTGTTGTTGCCAAGTTTACCCGAGAGTGTATTGAAGCAGCCCGGTAGGTTGCCAATGTTCCAAAAGCTGATAATCCAATCATGAGAGGAAACATCCCTGACCAGTCAGTGTAAGCAGTCACCAAGCAAATTATCGGTCATTCTATGCAAGTTCCAATGCTTCCAAAATCTAAAGAAAAAATAAATATTTTTTTTAATTAATTAAGAGATGTCAGCCTAAAAAAGAAACATTTTGTATTCATTTCAATCTGCATTTTTAATTTGTTTCTCTTCCTGACCATAGGTAGTAATAAACAATAATATTCTAAAACATGAGTGGATAATCCTGTAATAACTGAAAGCCATTTAAAAACTAATAATATGAAGTGGCGTCATGAAGCTTTTATTATATTAATTTATTTGAAGTTACTTTTTATGTTGATTATTAATCCGAGTGTGTGAATAAGCATGTGTGCGAGTGTGTTCATATGTGTGTGTGTGTGCGTGTGACTGTGTGATTGTATTAGTTGTGAAATAACGATTAATTTAATAGATTGCTAAAAGTGAAATTAAATATTGCAAAGACGTTACCAGGTAATGGTTTATGCATAGTTAAAATTATGCACTGGATTATGAAAAATTCCGTTAATTTTATGAACACAAGTTCTTTTTTCGTGGGTGCTTGATTAAGCCAATTTTTTTTTTTTTAAATTTTTATCAACTTACAACATATATTTTTATATGATCATATTTGGCTATGTATGAAAGTAATTTTTCATGTTTAATTTTTGTAAAATGTTACCCAGTTTCCATGACAACGGCGGCCATCTTGAAAATAACAGCTATTCGTAGAGTTCAAAAATTTTACACACAAGATTATATTTTGATTTAAAAATGGTTAATATGTTAACTTTAAGTATTTTTAGAGGTACTGAGCTAGTTTAAAAAATTTTTTTAATGTTAAGAACAATTTTTTCTTTAATTTTTGAAAATTATCTCGAAAAAAAACGCGTAAAATTTACCATTATTGTTTAATAAAAAATTATTAAAAAAATAATTATTTGACAAAATTGATTTTTAAATAGTTCATTACCCACAAAATAGTTTAAAGAAGATAAACACCAAATGTGATGGCTTTGTCTTTTAAAATAGCTGAGATTTTAGAACTCTATGATACAAATTAGCAGAAAAAACAGTTTCGAGAAAAATCAATTTTAAACATTAAAAGTGAAATTTTACAAATTTATTATTAAAATAGTGAGCTTTTACAAACTATTTTGTGGGTAATGAACTATGTTCATGATGATATAGTATATTATTTAAATGCTTAATATCCTCTTATCTTTGCTTACACCTTCTAGAACTTCACTTGGGTGTTCTCGTCAAAAACACATTTTTTCCTATTTTTATTTTTTCAATAAAAAAAAAGCCTACCTGTATTTTTCAATAGTTTTTTTATCAGCATTTTATCTTAAAAGTGGAAGCCACTATTTAGTCAAAAGTAACCATTTGTCTTCTTAAACTTATTTAGATAATAAAATATGTTGCAATCTCCGTCAGTGAAATTAAAGTATTTTCAAAGCAGCACAGCTATGTTTATACTTTTGTTAATAATATGATTATTCTTTTCATACAGCTGTTTCCTCAGCAAAAAGATAAATGATGATTGTCTTTATAATTATTAGGTTTGAGTAGGTAACACTAGCTCAAAAATATTAGTGGAAATTATTCAAACTATTATTATTTTTTTGCGCAAAACAGTTTTTGTCATTTCAGCCATTTTCTGGTCCATATGGGTTTTATAATTTATTATAAATTTCATTTATTAAACTTTTAAATACTGGGGCTATATTCTACAATTGATTATAATATGTCATCCCAGTAGTGGACATAATAAATCTTATCACTCACAAAATAAACAATAAATGAATTATTTTTTTTAGAGTATAATTTAATATATACTGGCTGTGTTATGTTATGGCTTTGTAGTCATACGTAGGTTATGGCATCCTTCTTCAGACAGGAGATACAATAATTGTTTAGCATCATCATCTCTTTATCTATGTCCTTAATTAAAAGTCAATTCAAAGAATTTTTGTTTCCAACTCCAGCACCACTCCGCAGTACTTTATAAAGGCTGGAATTCTGGAAAGAAAATAAAAAGAATAGTCAGATAATGTAATGATATCATGTAGCCTATAAATATTATTTAAATATTAATAAAATGAAAGTATTTTATGATTGCTATGAGCTTTCATGTTTTGATAAAGGGCATAAATGTTATCTTTGATTGCTATACAATGTTTATCATGTTGTTGTGTTTAGACACTATTTGATGTTTCTGAATTTATGATCTAGCTTATTATGATGCATAATATATGATAATTATGAGAATATGATGCTTAAATTGGTTGCAATGTTTTAACTTTGAAAATGAAAAGTCTGTTATTGACTTGTTCTTTTTTTTTCTCATTTCAAATAAGAATATATATACTATAATGTTGTGAATTTTTATGATTATTAAGACTTGATGTTAATATATATAGAGTATGATGTTAATGTTTATAATGATTGCCTATATGTATTGGATATACATGATGTCATTGATGTACTGTTTACATTCATTTTTATGACTTAAGATATTTGATATTGTCATTTTTCACATATCATTGGTAATGTGAGAATTACTCTATTTCCACTTAGTATTATATTGCCATGCCCATGTATTAGAAATTAAGATGTTACATTTGTATTAGATTTATTTTGCATATTGTACTGTTAGGTGTGACAATACAAGTATTGTCAAAGAGTAAGAGGGGGAGTGTTGAGTTCCTCCCCACCTCAATTTTAGAATCTTTACATATTTTAGAACCGTTGAGGGTAGGGGTATGTCTATCAACGCAACAGGGACGATGTCCTTGAGATGGACAAAGATCCATGATTCACCATGGACAATGTTACAGAATTACTAATAGGTTAGCACGTGGAAGTTGGCCGAACGTTCTCGAAGTCATGCATGTCAGCGCGTGATAAACAGTTGGTACACGCCAACTGACCAATCAGATGAGAACGGTCCGCTTACCCATGCGGAGCAAGGGGTCCTAAAATACTGGACCCAAACCTTTCAGCACTCTCTCTCTCTCTCTCACACACAAGATTCGTAATGCACCAGGTATGAGGTGTGACGGGCGAATAAGAGTTTGAGCCTAGCTGAAAGTTTGTTTCAGGTTTGAGCAGTACCTAGACTTAGAATAGTCAAATGTATTTGTATAGTATTATATGTTATTGATATGTCTATTGATATGCTTTGATTGATATGCTATTACTATTATTATCATTAGTTAATAAGATATCGATATTATTGTTTTCAGCTAGTTAGTAGAAGTTAGTAGAAATTAGTAGAAGTGGTAGTACTAGTAGTACTAGTAAGTTGTAAAGCCAGTAGAGTCACGAGAAATCACCAGGCTACAATCCCAGACAGGAGACGTGCTGAGATCTGGACTGAGGAAGGGACTAGGTGGCCTTGCCTTCACACGTGGGAATCCTTGCTGTCGGTGACCATCCTTGCGAAGCAGCCGACTGCCAATCATCCTGTACGGCTAACAGGTTGACCCGTACTGACCACGGGACAGGACTGTGCTACGCCTGATTGGCCAGAGCATCGCAGTATAGCCAGTCTCTTTGGCCACGCCCATTCCATGAGGGAAGTTGGGCATAATAATTAGCTATTTGTTTTGTTGCTATTAATATATAGACTTTTGAGCTTCGTATGCAGTGGCGGATTTAGCTTTGTCTGCGTGGGGGGGGGGGGCGAGGAGAATTTCAGGGGGCGCCGAAAATTTTACTAAAACAGATTATTCGGTAAATACTAGGGCTGTTAACGATTAATTTAAATCTAATTGTTAACTTTTGAAATTTAACGATTATTTAATCGTTAATTTCGATCAAAGCCAAAAATTTTAATTTATGATGTCACAAGTAACATTTATTTAACGTTCTGATAAAAATCTAAATAAAACTGGAATGTCTTCTTTATATATCAACTTTTCAACAACTACGCAAAAGTATGTTGACATTAATTGGTTCAAGTGATGAGCGGGTCTAATTGACAATATAACCAGCAGAACTGAACGATCATTGACATGGAACTGATGTAACTGGTATGTTCAAAACGGTCTTGGCAAGGAATGACATCAGATATTGGTGTTCCTTAACTTTCCACAATTGTACTGGATTAATGGATCCAAGAACGTTCATCTCCATTTTGTAACGCTGTAATTCATCAGAAGAGCTGTCGTCATTTCTGTCTCTAAGTCAAACTCCATTACTAACATTAGCTAAATACGCTTTTCATTTGGTTTGATAAGTAGGCAAACTTTATCAAAATTTTGAATATTCCCGTCAGTCAATATTTTAAAACCAAAATGTACCTGTCATCTTCAGGAAATTCATTATTTATCAGGCGCTATTTTAAAAAAAAATTTATATATACTTTTTTTTACTTCCAATTATTTGTAATTGATATGTCAATTAATCGTTAAAAATAATTTAATCTTTAAACATTTTTAATTATTACTCGAGAAATTAATCATTAATTTCTGCAGCCCTAGAAATAATAATTATGAGCCTACTAATTTAGTAAATTTTCCAAATCATCGAACAAGACAAACAGAAGAAACAATATAAACAGATATGTTTTCAAAATAGTGACAAATACTTATTTTAATAGTATATTTTTTAATCTAAGAAAGAATCTTAGTTTATGCGAATTTGTACAGAGCCCTGGGCCATATTTAAATTCCTTTCTACGTGAACCTAAACGATTTATCGTTGATTCAAAGTCAAAGTTCTCATGTTCATTTGAAATTATTGCAAATTTGAGTTTCTTTAAATTTTGTAATGTGTAGTTCCGTTAGAATCTTCTAAGCAAATGCAGGTTTGCAGCATTTCTGTTTACCAAAGTATACAAGCCTATAAATCTTTCCTCAACAATTCTTAATTTTAAAACTGAACGTTAAGTGACATCTGCTGAATTTTAGATAAATTAATGGTTGAATAAAAAATTAAAGAACAGCAATGTGAAGACTTAACTTTATTATTCAATTTCTGCTGATAATTCAGGTGCAAATGATTGAATTAAATGAATTTGCACATCATTACTTAAATAAATTTCATTTTTCTTTTTAAACTTGAGATGACTGTTTAAAGTGGAATTGTAGTTGGCTAATAAACTTAACATTGAACGAAACTTTTCAGTATTTCTACAACTACCATCAATAAAATAAGATTGTTCTCTGTGTCCTCTGTTTTTCTAAAACAATGTCATGCCTAACATTCGTTTCAATGCTTCTCTATTCTTTTCCCCTTAGCGTCGTTCCTGACTGACCAAATAGGTTTTGAAATACGATATTAAGCACGCCAATATTGTCGTATTGCAGTTTAGTGATTGATTAAAAAAAATATTTTTCCTTATATGAGCTATTTACAAATTGAAAATCATTAATTCTCCTATTTTCCGTACAGGTAGAAGCATGAAACTCTTTAAAATTTTGAGTACATGTTTCCGATGGCTATACAGAGATCTCTTTAAAATCATCGCCCTGTGTTGATTTGAGACTTGGACAATTGACATTTAAACCACTGAAAGCAAACTACAGGCATATGAAAAAATGCATGAAAAATATGTATCCAGATCTCTTATCTAAAACGCAAGACCAATAAGCGCATTAATATTTAAAACCCGAAGTACTCGTGTCTTACAATTGGGTATAGTAATACATGTGTTATTTCCCTTTGAATAGAATATAGTTTAAACACTAATAAACTTGCTCGGGACTCGTTGAAACCGTTTTGAGTTGTTTGCTTTATCAATTTCATTATAAATTTAATTTGTAGGATTAATGATAACAAGATACTATCCTTGGCTTAGCATACGCCGCAGACTTGCTCATCATAGATAGTGGAAAGAACTTTTGGGTTTGGCGTTGGGGTGGGGGTGAGAAAACTGACACAACCTGCAGTACGTAATAATGAAAAAAGTGAGTAAACGTGGAGACATGCACACTGCGGTTGTTGTTAACTGCCCCCTTCATGTATTACGATCCCATTCCAGCCATAAACAGTTTGTCAAGTTCGCAAAAAAGTGTAGGATAAACGGGCAGAAAAAAAAAATATTTTTTAAAAAATGTTCCTTTCCGCGTGCAAGGTGGACGTGATAGCCACTACACTACGAATCGTATCTTATTCTGTGAAGGAAAGACGCGAGTGAACGCAAGACGGATTGTTGCCACCATCCCCCACAACAATTTTTTTTCTTTTGCATCCCACTACGCTTTCCCACTGTGATCTTTCAACCCCAGCGATGGTCATTCGTCATTCCCATTTGCACATGCCCGTTAAAGTAAATTATAAATAAAGATAAATTACCGTCATATCCGTCAGAAACTGAATGAAAATCAATATATATAAATTTATAACAAAATAATTCTTGACGTCGTGCTTTACCTTTAGCTTTCTCTTTGTTTTAACTAGGTACTTAGTAAACTGGGGCAACGTTTCCTGAATCCCTTAAACATTATTAATATATAAAATAATTTAATGACAAAAAGTCAGAATGTTATCTCTAAACATTTTATTTTATAGTTCTTTCCAGCTACGACAAACTTTCAGTAAATATAATGTGTAAACATTTGTATGAAAAAAGCAACACATTTCTTACAACGTTTATAGGATATGTTAGAATATTTATAATTTTTTTTTAATAAAATAATTGATTAATGATTAACCACAAAAAGTGAACACCTAAACTAATGCCACGGTTCCTTAAAACAGACCGTATGTGAAAGTGATTTTATTTTTAAATTTCTGTACAGCTTGTTTCGACGAGGACCACTCTAATCATCCAAGTGTTGCTGAGACTGGTTTTGCCTATGTGTGCGCAGATGTCAACTATACATAAATGGAATGCAAGAAAATTCATTATAACTATAATAATCTTTCAATTTATTTTTCTTTGGAACAATTATGGAAGACGATTGAAACATTTGTAATCGACTAACATAAGGTGGTAACGAATTTTATTAGCTCGGCTCTAAAACCAACGGGTGGATGTATTTACAAACAGTTTTTACAGGCTAAAACTTCTGTCTTGTTTGCTATAGTCCTACATCTAGTGGTGTATAATTTTATGTTTTGCTGTAAATTTCATTCACACTTACTGAAGAAACGTATATGGAATAGATTGACGGCTTGAGATCAACTTGTATAATAGTGATATCTGCTTTATAAAGGGTATGTCTGGCGAATGTTAGTGTATCAGCGAAAACTTTGCAGTTTATAGAAAAAAAAGGGGGAAAATAAATAATGATATCCTTACCTGTACAGGACAAAGGAATGCAATGCTTCAATGCACTCCTCGATAGACTGCAGAGCTGTCTGCCGTGGCTCTTAATTTAACATTTACTTAAAAATGTCAAGTGTTAAAAAAAATTCGATATACTTTCTACTACAGGGGTCTTAACATTATGGCTCGTGAGCCACATACGCCTCTATTGATGGCAGCTGACTGTCAGAGAAATGTTCGATTTTTTAATTTTAAAGAGTTAATTCGGGAGTCATTTGATCTTCAAATTCATATAAAAACTGAACAACAATGTCATTAAAAAGAATTCAGGGACATAATTATTCTACACTCTGTTTGGAAATTAAACAAGATTCTCACAATTATTTGAATTTTTTATTTTTAAACATAAAGTTTTTCATTAACAGAATTTCTTTTCAAAATAATTGGTTTTTATGGATCTATTAGATAAAAAATTCACACACCCATGTTCTACTGTGTGAAAATATTTAAGATGTATTAATTAAAGTAAAATTTAGTATCATACTTAATTTTTTACTCATAAATTTGCTAATCATTTTGTAATATAAAAAATCATGTTAAGCCTGGTAGCTATTGGAATTCAGGACGTGTTAGCGCATTTTCGTATTATGTATCAGTACTTATGTTAGATATCAGCATTATGTAGTTATCAGTAATTGTGTTTAGATTTTAGACATATTTTTATGAATTTTCTTGCGTAATACATATACCTGATATTTTTTTATTTAAAAGTCATTTCTTTACATTTAAAAAAAAAAATATTATTTTCTCTTTAATCCAACTACAAGTCACCACAAATGATAACGTAAAGCTCTCTAAACTTTTACACATATTCTAATGACGTCAACTAAAAAAAAAAAAAAAACACTAATTAATTCTTTTGCACGATTTCACACCACTCTTGAATGCTTGAAAAACTATGTATTCGACTTCCGGCAATGGCGCCCGTTCCTTGTGCCAGTGTTAACTCTCGATTCGCAAAGTTTTTTGGTAGTTTTAACGGGGTTTTTTAACGGATCGAGTAACTGAGTGTTGATGCACCAATGGCAGGTCAGGACATACAAAAAACATATATACATCATGGGTCTAGGACTTATGGATCCTGTGATCATGGTGATGACAGACAGACGGACAAAACGGGGGCAATAGCGATTTCGACATCTCGAAAATGCGCTAAAAATAGTTATGGTTAACTCTAAAACCATTTCGTAAAAGCTATATGATTTTTTTACACATATTTTTACATTCTTATGACACTTTTAAAACTCCTTTCATTTACATGTGTGGAACTCCCCTGTAAAAGTGTACACCTCCTGCACATATCATCTCAGTCTCATTGATAAACAATAAGTTAGAGTATGTATTGTTTTTTTTTATCCAAACCTACAAGAAGATATGTCTAGTTCTAGACGTATGACGTTGTCAATATCACCGAGTCACATATTCAAACACACTCTTTGTAAAGCAGACCGAAGACTTTACAGTTTAGCGTATTTTTTAATAAAGTATTATAGTTGAATGTATGAAACAAGACTCATAAAGTGATTCTATTAGGCACCAAACGATCTTCTCTCACAATTGATGTTTTTTCTCGTTTAATGGAACCATCAGTGTCATAGAACAAAACACAATAATAATACTTGTTTATGTAGGGGGAGTAATGGGTTTATCTTATCCCCAATAAACTACCCGGCGCTTCTTCTAAACAGAAGTTGTTTGTGTCGTATGCTAATCCGTGGCTTATGTCTAGTCTTGAATCTTGAAACGTGTAAGTCAACTGTATATTGGCTTTCCTGGCACTTTTACGAAGCCCGTATTATTTTGATTATACTTGCCAATGTTACATGATTCTTCTCACTCTGACTGTTATAATGTATTGTTTTTGTTTTTTAACTATTTTTCATGCACACCCTGTCGCACAAGATCAGATACGCTTTCATTTAGCGTTTGGTGTTAATTATTTTGAAATAGAAAAAATTTTATATCGTAAAGAAACATTATTTAATTGCAGATACAAAAGTGTAAACATTAAAACAGATTAAACCAGACTAACTTTTCACATTTCATATTCGCATCATTTCAGATTACAACTTAACACTCAATTAGTCATAGAAGACTTGGGTATATTTTAAAAAAGATTTTAATCTGGAATGATAGATGTCAATCCCACGTAAGTCAATGAAGTGAGTTAATTTTTTTAAGTCGAAGAAATATCAGTTATCTGTCAAATGAACATCTTGGAAGAACCTTACAGAAAAAGAAGCAAAATTTGTAAAAAATTGTACATCAATCAGTTTAATAATTAAAAGATATTTTCTAATTAGTAACCTATATTGCTGTTGGTTAAACACTACTCTAAGTAACACAACAATTAATTTGCCAGTGCTCCTTCTAGGAATCATAGCAATCGTCAAAAACTTTCATGCCATAAGTTACTAATAATACCATAATTTGTTAAAATTTCTAAAAAACATGGTTCTTGAAAAGGGACAAAGATAGGTATCATTAACAGATAACATTAACAAATAACACAGGAAAATAAGCCTTAAAGCGACAGTAGCTATACTTTGATGGACAGAATATCTAATTTAAAGATAAGTAAGAAGTAGAGAAAGTTAAATTGTAAAACCTTCAAATATTGTGATTAAAGTAGAAAAAAAATAATTAAAAGTGTTCCAATTTCCTTAAATAATAAATATGAAAAAAGTGTTTTTGTAATTTGTTGCAAAAATATGTTTTGTTAATTCTAATAAATTTTTTTATTCTATTGTCTAATCAACGGACTTAAAAAAAATAAACATTATCTTATCCATATGGTAATGGTAACAGTGCACAGAAAAAAACATTTTAAAAAAAAGGCCTTATTTCTTTCATTTTTCCAAACACAACTGACATGTTTATTAACTTTTGGGCGTAGCATTTATATAATTTGCATAGCTTGAAATTACCAAACACTAATATAAAATTTGTTAACATTACTAACAATTTAAAAAATGGTGTTTAACTTTCCGTTGACAATATCTGACCCTTTTAGGATAAAGTTTTTGAACCTTCTTAAAACCTATATTTAACAATTAATTATTCCATTGAGCCGCATCGCGCAGGTGTGTTCGACTACATTGTTATAAAAAGAATGTTATCCAACTTGAAAACGCCATACACACCCATTAACATATCGTATTATCAAAAGCTTCTATTGTACAATAGCCCTGTGCGCTTTTTAATGTCAAGTCCCAAAATGGACTGTAAAACCTCATTTTTAAGAAGCATTCGTGTACGACTTTAAATGGCAATATCCTGCTCTTGTGCTGTGAGTTTATAATACTATATATATATATATATATATATAATTCTCTACGTGGTTGGACCATGCAGGAAAAGAAGTAGCAAACAAGCTGTCTGACCTCTGACCCCACAGACCAATCAAATTGCAAAAAAAGGTAGTAAACATTTAACATTTCGTTGAATTGAATTCAATCACTATTTTCTTTCGGAACAAAAAAAAATAACATGTAATTCATATTTTTATGTTTATATAATTCACCTAGCACTTGCAGGTTGCAGGTTGAATTCCCAAATAAGACATTATATTTGAAATTTTTTTAATGTTTGTGTTTGTGCCCATCCATTTCCCACAATCTTATCGATAAACCATAACAAGCACAAGACGAGTGGGAATAAGGTTGACGATTGATCCGTAACTGATTAAGCCAATTAGTTGGTTGGCAAGCTAGGGCGGTGCAGGGTTGGGGGTGGTAAGTGGCTAACCACAGTGCACATGTTTCCAGATCAACAATGTGTCTGAGTTCTCCCCGCATCCGAGGTTAATTCGCGTTGTTCTGATTTCATCGTGGTGTAGTTTGAGTCAGTCCAACCCCCCACCCCACACACACTTTCTTTGAGCAAATCTGCGGCGTATGATACGCCGCGGGCATCTGGTAAAAGATATATTGTACTGGTAAGTTGAATAGCAGCCTAATTTAAATATGTTTGTTTTTAGACCCACGTTCAACAAAAACCTGCTGTTTTCAAGCAATCTTTAAACTGAACGATATCATTATCAACAGCAATCAATGTCTTATGTTGTCCCGGGGCAATAGACGCAGACTAAAAACTAGATCTGAATGTTAAACTTAACTTCATAGAATTATGGAAGCGTGGCTTTATTGACAAGTGCTTCTCTTCTGTGAGAAATATTTAGGAATACATGTTGTGTCCTTTTAAAATCGACAGGGAAACTTGAGAGGTTAAAACTTTAGTGAAATATTTTTTTTTATATTCTAATACAAAATTTAGACCTATATAAATCAATGGAAATATTTTCAAAATTCACAAATCAACATTTGAGAAATTACCCCACGGAAACTAAAGAATGTTTTTTTTTTTTTTGTTTTTTTTGTTTTTTTGTTTTTTTTGTTCACTATTTAAATGGCAAAATGCAACATGTATGGATGTTAATCAATTCTCTGTATTAACACACTGACGTTTAAAGCTATAAAGAAACAGAAAATTAAAAATTAAAAGAGGATGATATTGAAATCTTTTTAATGAAATCAAATACATTCATTTATTTCAATCTACAAAAAGAAATTTTAAAGCCAATATTAATGAGATCAGCAATAATATTGACTTGTGTAGATATTTAAGACAAAGATTTTACCATAATATGCTTTAGAATTATTATCTCTATTTTATTGTATTTATTCACGGTATAAATGATTAATCATACAGGCAGAGCTCTACTTCAAAACTTACGGCTAAAACTTCATGTTGCATTTAGCACTAAACATTTTACATTTCAAGTTTTCTTGTCCGATTCATTACAAATATTTCTTCTATACAAATTAATATTGAGTTTACGCTTATCCGTGGATTACGTATATTTTTGAATTGTTATCAGTGTTTTGAATGTTCATAGTATGATTGTTTTCTTTTGTCTTTTCAGCAAACCTATTACATGCCCAATTTCAAGACTGAATGGTTGAAAGGAGATTGGTAGGAGTTTTATTTGCGAATGGACGAAGTAAAGTGTTATGTTGTCTATCTATGTGTTGTACTTTGGTTGTATTTTCAAGTTCAATTAAATGCCTTATGCATCTATAAATAAATTTTCGTTCTTTTTCCGTCTATTCTAAAGTTATTCTAAGTTTAATAATTTACCAAATGAATTAATTATGAAAGGTTTAAACATACACCATAAATGAATTTGCCACATTGTAGGAATTGATTGATTTTTGTTTTTGTTTTTTGTGTATTTATACAACCTTATTTTCCAGAGATAGATGTTAAAATATCAATTTGCTTGCACATTTGCATTGTAATTCTTTTTCCTGACAATGTAATAATCAGAAGGTCCTTGAATTGTTATTTTATGTTCCACAAATCCTGGTCTGTTTGTCAAAATTAAATCAAGTTACCATTGTTCCTGTTAGCATTCCAATATTTGTTTACAGCTTATTTTGAGTCTGAAATTAAAGCAAATATTTATTTTTTAAAATAAATCTGTTGATGTAAATTAATTATGTACAATACCGAAAAAGAGACATCATGATATTTAACTTTATAACATGACTTTTCAGAAGGCTAAATAAAACATTATATATATTTTTTTAAATTGCTAATCTAAATTCTTTTTCATATCATGGATCAATACGTCTTATGTGTCAGACGTTTTTACTTAAAAGACGATTTGATCTATTGCGTTCTACGCGCATCCATTTCCATTATAATTAACACCGCTTCACAATCGGTACGTGTTTTTGCACTTTGAACATGCAAAACCTACTTAGCGTTTTGCAAGCTAATACACTCAATGGTTACGCTTGACAAGCGTGTTAAATAATCTAAATCAGTCTGATACCACAAAGCAATACAATGAAAGCGCCCAACGACATAACCCAGATATGCACATCGCTTTTAATAGATCAGGACGTTGCAGGCGGTCTTTTGAAATGCTTAGACAAGTTTGTTCGTTCCGGTAGTGTATTCAGGGGCCATGTGTTCTTTGTTATCGACTGTCACGGCCAAAGAAGCATGTCAATTGCTTGGTTAATGTTAAAAGGAATAAATTATGTATACTTTAAAAAAAAATTAAATAAATTGGAAGAAATAGGTAACATAACTGTAGATGAGATAGGTATACATTCACTCCTAAAAAACTTAAAAATAAACAAAGCTACTGGCCCAGATAAATTACCTGCCAGGTTATTAAAAGAATTAAGCAATGAACTGTCCCCAATCCTTGTAGTTCTTTTTCAAGCCTCTCTAAACCAGGGTAAAGTACCCCAGGATTGGAAATTAGCCTATGTAACGCCACTCTTTATGAAAGGTGATAAGTCCGAACCTGGTAATTACAGACCTGTATCACTTACTAGTATCACATGTAAATTACTGGAACACATAATATACAGCAGAATAGTTAACCACCTTGACAAATATAATGCCCTATGCCCACACCAACATGGCTTTAGAAAGAACAGATCATGTGAAACACAATTGATAGGCCTAATAGATGATCTATCAAAAGGCTTAGATAATAATGATCAAATAGATACAATATTACTAGACTTCTCAAAAGCATTCGACAAAGTTCACCACCTTAGTTTAATCAAGAAACTTAAATACTTTGGAATCTCAGGTCCCTTACATCACTGGATCCTAGATTTCCTATTGGGTAGGGAGCAAACTGAAATAATTAATGGTTCTAAATCTACACCAATAAAGGTTAACTCAGGAGTTCCACAAGGAACTGTCCTAGGTCCCTTACTATTTTTAATTTATATAAATGACTTACCCAACAATATCTCAACAGGAACTAAAGTTAGGTTATTTGCTGATGATTGTATAATCTATAGAACAATCAAGTCAGAACAAGATAGCAAAATTTTACAAAAAGACTTAGATGAATTAATAAAATGGGAAACTAACTGGAGTATGTCCTTCCACCCAGAAAAATGTCAACTGCTAAGAGTAACAAAGAAAAAGAAACAAATAAATTCAAAATATTTCATTCATGGAAAAGAACTAACCCAAACTAAAGATGCGAAATACTTAGGAGTCATAATAAATGAGAAACTATCTTGGAATCCCCATGTCAATGAAGTTATTAAAAAATCAAACAAAACCTTAGGCTTTATAAAAAGAAACTTTTACAAATGTAACAAAGATATAAAACTAAAATGCTA
>MUZC01004403.1:106118-116593 GCA_002072015.1 Radix auricularia | reverse complement strand
CAAAAAAGAGCTGCCAGATTCATTACTGGAGAATATTCAAAACTGACAAGAGTAACACCATTAGTTAAATCATTAAACCTTGAAACACTAGAGGATAGAAGAACCAAGAGTAAATTAGTAATTATACATAAGGCAATTAATTCTAATTTAGAAATACAACACAAAGATAACCTAATACAACCCTCAAATAGACATAAAGATAAAAACACCTTTCTTATTCCATATGCAAGAACAAACACATACAAGTTTTCTTTCTTTCCGTCCGGTATTTGGGCGTGGAATGGGTTGCCTGAAGAAACCAGGAAAGCCTCCACTTTATCATCTTTTAAAACTCTAGTAAGAATACAGGACTAAACACAAACCATAGAAATACGTAGGACGCAATAATCTTCTGTAAAGAAGGAGCGTCTGTAACATATAAGATAAGATAAGATAAAAAATATAGTTCAGTACGACTGCTTTAAATGAAGATTATAATTCATTCACACAAATAAAAAAAATCATGTTAAGCCTGGTCCCTTCTGGAACTCAGGACGTGTTAGCGCATTTTCGTATTATGTATCAGTACTTATGTTAGATATCAGCATTATGTAGTTATCAGTAATTGTGTTTAGATTTTAGACATATTTTTATTAATTTTCTTGTGTAATGAATATACCTGACATTTTTTTAATTTAAAAGTAATTTCTTTACATTTTAAAAATTTTTATTTTCTCTTTAATCTAACTACAAGTCTCCACAAATGATGACGTAAAACTCTCTAAACTTTTACACATATTCTAATGACGTCAACAAAAAAAAAAAAACTAATTCTTTTGCACGCCTTCGCACCACTCTTGAATGCCTGAAAAATGATGTATTCGACTTCCGGCAATGGCGGCCGTTTCCTGCGCCAGTGTTACCTCTCGATTCGCAAAGTTTTTTGGTAGTTTTAACGGGGTTTTTTAACGGATCGATTAACTGAGTGTTGATGCACAAATGGCAGGTCAGGACATACAAAAAACATATATACATCATGGGTCTAGGACTTATGGATGCTGTGATCAAAGGTGATGACAGACGGACGGACGGACGGACGGACGGACAAAACGGGTGCAATAGCGCATTCGACTTCTCGAAAATGCGCTAAAAACATGCTGTTGATTATGTTATCTTTAATTGTAGAAACAAGGATTGATTCAATATTTAAATCATGTTAGGAAGATAAGTATTAACCACGTGTATTTTTCTATGTCCAAATATTATCGATTGCTACTTTAGAAATTTTAAATTTAACATTATGTCAATTAAAATGTAATCTTCTTTGAATGAAAACAAAAAAATTAATTAAAAAAAAACAGCAAAAATATTTGTAATTACATTTAAAGGACATGTTTAAAATGTATATATTAAGGATGTGATTGTAGTTTTTTATTAAGAGACTGTAGCATGAAATTGAAACACAACAGGGACATGAGTGTGCCACTCATCATGTGTAATATAATGTATAAAAACGATCTGTGAAATGCATGTATGTACTGTAAAAGTAAATGCTTTAATTAAGAATTTCAAGGATGTTACAGCGTTTGGTGAATGTTTAAATGAATCTCTTGATTAAGGAGGAATTGTTAAAACACGTTGTTTAGTTAATAGTTAATAGTCAACAAGAGCGGTTCCCGTATTATTCGCTAGACAATGTGTAACTATTATTTTAATATTAATGAGTATCTTGTTTGCTCTGTAACCAAGCCAGTTTATCATTCTTGAGTCAAGACAAAAAGCAATTGAAGCTCCAAAATGCATTGACGGGAAGTGTACATTTTAAGGAGTCGCCACGCAAGTTACGATCCATTTAAACCTATTTAATTAGTGTTCATGATATTCTAATAATTGCGTTTTAACAGAAAATTAAGTAACTAAAAAGACTTTCAGAAAGATCATTCTGAAGATCATTAATAATTTATTTCAAAATGGATTTTAACTCAAACGAAACATAACATATTAATAATTATATACAATGTCTAAAGATTTTGCAATTTTGCATATAATTTGTTGTTTTTCATTCCTCGACCCTAAGTGTCCCCTAATTTTTGTTTTGTTTTGTTAAGTTAAATTTTAAGATTTACAATTTAAGTTTGTAAATTATTTTAAAACAATGTTAAAATCTTAATGAAGTGAAAAAGAGATGCTATATTTAAAATGAAAAAAATAATAAATGCGTTTGGTACCCTGTACAAGAAGGAGTGGGTATATTAAGTTCAATTATATATATAATTTTTTGTATGGTTTATCAGGTTTATATGTACTAAGTTTGGTTGCGATCTATCTTTATTATTAAAGTAAATTAATCTATACTAATGAAAGAGAAAGCCCTCACTGACTGACTGACTGACTGATTCATCCCTAATTCTCCAAATTCCCGTGTAGGTAGGAGCATGAAACTTTGGGAAGTTGTTGGGTACTCTCTCACTACGACAATTGGCGAAAAAGAGTTTAAAAAATCTCACTCTTGTGGGACGGGGGGCTTAAAAACTTTTATTTTCTACATCACTAATTTTCCAACATTCCGTGTAGGTAGAAGCATGAAATTTTGGGAAGTTGTTGAGTATTCTCTTACAACAAGAATCGGCTAAAAAGAATTTTGAAATTCACATTCATGGGGGCCGGAGCACCAAAAATGTTTTTTCCCCTTATATAAGCTATATACTAATTGAAAATCAATAATTCTCCAACTTCCCATGTAGGTAGAAGCATGAAACTTTGGGAGGTTGTTGGGTACTCTGTCAGTACGAAAATTAGTGAAATAGAATATTAAAAATATCATTCTTGTGGGGCCTGGGACCCAAAAACGTTTATTTTCTACATCACTAATTCTCCAACATTCCGTGTAAGTAGAAGCATGAAACTTTGGGAAGTTGTTGAGTATTCTCTTACAACAAGAATTGGCTAAAAAGAATTTTTAAATTCACACTCATGGGGGCCGGGGCCCCGAAAATATTGTTTTCCTTACATAAGCTATATACTAATTGAAAATCAATAATTCTCCAACTTCCTATGTAGGTAGAAGCATGAAACTTTGAGAGGTTGTTGGGTACACTCTGACTACGAAATTTCGCATAAAAGAAGTTTAAAATCTCACTAATGTGGGGCCGGGGGCCAAAAACTTTTTTTTTTAACCTATATTACTAATTCTTCAACTTCCCGTGTTGGTAGAAGCCTGAAACTTTGGGAAGTTGTTGGGTACCCTCTTACAAAATAAATTGGCGAAAAAAGAATTTTGAAATCACACTCATGGGGGCCGGGGACCAAAAATGTTTTTTCTTTACAAAAGATATATACTAATTGAAAATCAATAATTCTTATATTTTCCGTGTAGGTAGAAGCATGAAACTTTAGACATTTTTGAGTACATGCTTCCGGCGATAATTGGAAAAAGAGAAAATTTAATTTCCCAGTCATGGGGGCTGGGGCCCCGAAAACCATTTTTTTCATTATATGAGATAATTATAAATTGAAAATCACAAATTCTCCTATTTTCCGAGTAGGTAGACTCATCAAAGGTTGCAAAATTAATAAATAGAATTTCACGATGCTAGCAGGTGAAATATTTTTTAAAATATCTCTTACAGGGGGGCTGGGGCCCAAATTTAAGAACTGAAAATCAATAATTCTCCCATTCCCATGAAGGTAGAAAGCATGAAACTTGAGAAAGTTGTTAAATACAATCTCCCGATGATAATTGGCGAAAGAGAACGTTAAATTCCCACTCATAGAAATAATTGGGCCAAAAAATAATGGGGACCCAAAAAAGCTTTTTTTCCCTTAAATTAGCTATTTACAAATTGCTAATCATTATTTCTCCTATTTCCCGTATAGTTAGAAGCAGGAAACTTTGTAATTTTTTTGAGTTCATGCTTCCAATGATAATTTGCAAAAGACAATGTTAAATTTTCAACTAACACGGACCGGGGCCCCCAAAAAGTTATTTCCTTATATGAGCTTCATAAAAATTGAAAATGTCAAATTCTCCTATTTCCCATATAAGTAGAAGTATGAAACTTTGGAAATTTTTCGAGTAGAAGCTCCCGGCGATTATATGCAAAAAGAATGTTACATTGGTAACCAGGAGCCAACATATATTTTTTTTTTCTTATTTTAAAAATCGACTTATCACTAATTCTTCAATTTTTCATGTAGGTAGGAGCATGAAACTTTGAGTAATTGTTAAGTACCCGCTCACGACGAATTTTGGTGTAAAAGAATTTTGAAATACACACTTATGTGGGCCGGGGCCCAAAAAAACCTTTGTTTTCTTATATGAGATTTATAAAAAAGGAAAATCACTAATTTTCCTATTTCTTGCGTAGATAGACTCATGAAACGTTTAGGAATTGATAATGAAACATTCACGATGGTAGCAGGTGAAAAATAATTTAAAATATCTCTTAATGGGGGCGAGGGGGGCAAAAGTAGTTTTTTCCTAATATTAACTATATAAAAATTGAACATCAATAATTCTCTTTTTCCCCATGTAGGTAGAAGCATGAAACTTTAGAAAGATGTTGAATACAATCTCCCGATGAAAGTTGTCGAAAGGGAATTATAAATTTCCACTCATAGTTTTTCTTATATTAAAAACCGATTCATCACAAATTCCACAATTCATCGTGCAGGTAAAAACATAAAATTTTTGGGAGTTGTGGGGTATCCTCTCTTGACGAAAATTGTCGTAAAATAAATTTAAAATACACACTCATGATGGCCGAGGCCGAAACAATTTTTTTTTCCTTATATGTGCGATATAAAAATTGAAAATCACTAATTCTCATATTTCCCGAATAGGCAAACGCATGAAAATTAGGGGTTTGTAAAACATTTCCACGTCGGTAGCAGGTCAATAATTATTTAAAATATCCCTTACTGGGGGCTGGGGGGCCCAAAAGTAGTTTTTTTCCTAATATTAACTATGTAAAAAGTAAACATCACTAATTCTCCAGTTCCCATGTAGGTAGAAGCATAAATCTTTTGGAAGTTGTTGAGTACCCTCTCACGACGAAAAGTGGGGTAATATAATTTTGAAATTCACACTCATTTGCCCTGGGGCCTCAAAAACTGTTTTGTCCTAATATGTGTTATTTACAAATTGAAAAGCAGTATTTTCCTATTTCCAAAATATGTAAACGCATAAAACTTTGGGGGTTTGTTAAATACACTTCCGTGATGGCAGCAGGTGAAATAATATTTAAAATGTCCCTTGCTTTGCGTCGGGTCCCAAATATAGTTTTTTATTCACTCGCTCACTCATCCCTAATTCTCCGACTTCCCGCAGCAACGCGCGGGGAAATCGCTAGTTCAGCAAATATAAGAAACAACGATATGGGACGTGGTGGTCGAGAGATAGTGCTCTCGACTGTCATACTGATGGTCATGAGTTCGAATCCACACGAAGGTGAGGATTTGCTCTCGGGGCCTGAGGAGTCCCCGAGTCACTCAGCTCCGAATGAGTACCTAACTAGACAATAGTTAAGCGGCTGGGGTAATGCGCGGAAACCCTATAGCCGTAGCCTGTAACCGCAGCATAACTTGCCAACAGATCATCTCTCATGGTCTGTGGACGCGTCTGTATATCTTAGATAAAATATTAGTTTACGATAACTTAACCTAAGTTGTGTCTTATTTCGGTAAATAATGTTAAGGTATGAGTCTGCAAAATTCATATGAGAAGTTTAAATCTAAATGATAATTTATTGAAGGATTACTGAGGGAACAATACATCTTTGGAATTAATGCAACTTAAAAAAAATTACACCAATCAGCTTCTAATTTCCAAAAAAATTCCCTAAGTAAATTCAGCTTAGATAGCCCCGTAGAAGAAATATGGAAGGAAATAAAAATAAATATAAAAAGCATAATGGATCAGCATGTTCCAACAAAAATAACTTTAAATAGAATTAATAAATGCTATTTCAATTTAAAATTAAAAAAGTATTGCAAACTAAAGGAGAATTTATTTAAGAAATTTAAGGCTACCCATTAAGATAGGATACACAAAAAATACATAAAAATTTAATACTTGGCAAAAACAAATTAGCCGTCACCTCCAAAATAATTATATAAACAATGTGATATCTAAAGTAAACAATAAAATCTTATGGTTCTTTATCAAATAAAAAAATAATGGAGCCTTCAGGTATAGCCACGATAATAAATAATAAAACCTATAATGGAAATGAGACTACGGCTAATATCCTTAACTCATATTTTGCATCATCATTTTCTGCCTAAGGCGACACGGAAATTTCAATAAATTTAAATAAAATGGAAGAAATAGGTAACACAACTGTAGATGATATAGGTATACATTCACTCCTAAAAACTTAAAAATAAACAAAGCTACTGGCACAGATGAATTGCCTGCCAGGTTATTAAAAGAATTAAGCAATGAACTGCCCCCAATCCTTGTAGTTCTTTTTCAAACCTCTCTAAACCAGGGTAAAGTGCCCCAGGATTGGAAATTAGGCAATGTAACGCCCCTCTTTAAGAAAGGTGATAAGTCCGACCCTGGTAATTACAGACCTGTATCACTTACTAGTATCACTAATAAATTACTGAAACACATAATATATAGCAGAATAGTTAACCACCTTGACTAATATTATGCCCTATGCCCACACCAACATGGCTTTAGAAAGAACAGTTTATGTGAAACACAATTGATAGGTCTAATAGATGATCTATCGAAAGGTATAGATAATAATGATCAAATAGATACAATATTACTAGACTTCTCAAAAGCATTTGACAAAGTACACCATCTTAGTTTACTTAAAAAACTTAAATACTTTGGAATAGCAGGTCCCTTACATCACAGGATCCAAGATTTCCTATTGGGTAGGGAGCAAACTGAAATAATTAATGGATCTAAATCAACACCACTAAAGGTTAACTCAGGAGTTCCACAAGGACCTGTCCTAGGTCCCTCACTATTTTTAATTTATATAAATGACTTACCCAACAATATCTCAACAGGAACTAAAGTTAGGTTATTTGCTGATGATTGTATAATCTATAGAACAATCAAGTCAGAACAAGATAGCAAAATTTTACAAAAAGACTTAGATAAATTAATAAAATGGGAAACTAACTGGAGTATGTCCTTCCACCCAGGAAAATGTCAACTGCTAAGAGTAACAAAGAAAAAGAAACAAATAAATTCAAAATATTTCATTCATAGAAAAGAACTAACCCAAACGAAAGATGCGAAATACTTAGAAGTCATAATAAATGAGAAACTATCTTGGAATCCCCATGTCAATGAAGTTATTAAAAAATCAAACAAAACATAAGCTTTATAAAAAGAAACTTTTACAAATGTAACAAAGATATTAAACTAAAATGCTACCTCACCTTGGTGAGACCTATACTAGAATATGCATCTTCTGTATGGGACCCCATCCACCAAAGAAAATATTGATAAGTTAGAACAAATCCAAAAAAGAGCTGCCAGATTCATTACTTGAGAATATGTAAAACTGACAAGAGTAACAACGTTAGTTAAATTATTAAACCTAGATGATAGAAGAACCAAGAGTAAATTAGTAATTATAAATAAGGCAATTAATTCTAATTTAGAAATGCAACACAAAGATAACCTAATAAATAGACATAAAGTTAAAAACACCTTTCTTATTCCGTATGCAAGAACAAACACATACAAGTTTTCTTTCTTTCCGTCTGGTATTCGGGCGTGGATGGGTTGCCTGAGGAAACCAGGAGAGCCACCACTTAATCATCTTTTAAAACTCTAGTAAGAATACAGGACTAAACACAAACCATAGAAATACGTAGGACCTAATAATCTTCTGTACAGAAGGAGCGTCTGTAACATATAAGATAAGATAAAAAGATATGGATGTACCAGGTTCAAAATATTTTAATTCGGCCAAAAACGAGAAAGATTTGATTTTTTAAATAAAATAACCGAATTCCGGATTTGCCAAGACCATTATGAATACATATAGCAAAAAATAGGGCTCAATTAGCATGCCAGATTTATGAAGTGAAATACTGCCGAAACCGGGTCCGGATGTGTTTAAATTGCCGGATTATGGATTGCCGGAGCTGCTGGAGCCAGATCCGGTACACAACGACTTAAAAGAACTATCAGATTATTAAAATTACGTTAATAGTAGAATATTTAATTGTCAACAGTTGTGACAGCTATTCAATGAAGCAGTAACTCGATCTAGAACGAATTTGAAGGATAATTGCAGACAGATCAACTCGGCCACTCAACAATCTCTGAATGTGCGTTTGCTCTTCTGGCAATTCAATAACTGCCATGGGTTATCTGCCTTTCAACAGCGATTCTCAAAGGACGGATGGGTTTTAACTGAGTTAATCCTTGAAAAGTTTTGAGTGCACATTCTACTTAGTCCGAGCTATGTATTGTTCTGCATGTCTCTTCATCATTGTTTGTGAGGGAAAATATAAGTGACATACCTTAAAAATTTGATCAAGTAAGCTGGTTTGCAAATATTGACAATAAAGATCATAATTTTGTACTTTAAGATCTCCTGTTAATCTCGGCAGGCTTGTCCATTGGACATATTTTTCTGTCCCATCCCATCCCATCCCATCCCATGGCAATTTATGCCCGTCCCATCCGATCCTATGGGACGTTTCCCATAGGATACACATTGGAAAAACATTTTTATGGACAAGCCTTTGGCTTGCACATTTGACCTATTTTTTGTACCATCCCATCCCATGGTAATTTATGCCCGTCCCATCCGATCCTATGGGACGTTTCCCATAGGATACACATTGGAAAAACATTTTTATGGACAAGCCTTTGGCTTGCACATTTGACCTATTTTTTGTACCATCCCATCCCATGGCAATTTATGCCCGTGCCATCCGATCCTATGGGACGTTTCCCATGGGAAAAAACTTTCCCATGGACAAGCCTGTATCTCGGCATAATGACATCAACTTTCTTAGATTTTGCATCACAAACAAGGAAGGAAACTTTTGAGAATCTGCATCTGCTCTTTCTAAAGCTTTAAGTTCATAAATTGTTTGGTTATTGTGATTAGTGGAGGAAATAATCTCGACAGTACAACTTTCAAATATGAGAGTCGCATTTTGTCGCAACATTTTTTGTCCTGATATTTCACAATTTAAGAAAAAAAATTGGTTGGTGCCAAAATGATTGTCAAACCATTCCTGATCCTTCGATACCAGTCCTGCTTCATCCAGATCAGTTTTATGAACAACACATTCAAGAGATACGCATTTGATGCTATTTTGACATAAACTAATTATTGTATTTCAAAAAAATTGAACTTTATTTTTGAAGCTATTTAAATTCTACTAAAAACTAACTCAATAAATAATAATAAAAAAAAATAATTTTAAAAATAACTGTGTGACATCGCACGTGGCCAGACCCAACTCCCCCTTGTCACAAACTGTTACACTATCTTACACCCGTCTCCCCCCCTCCACTTAAAGCGTGACGTAATTTATGAACAGCCCCTAAGTTTGTTGAAATCAGAAGAGATAAGGCTTTTGAAATTTTGAAAGTAGGTGTCAAATAATTTATTAACTAAAATTGTTCCAAAATTGATGTTAAAAACAAAATTTTAAAAAAGTGAATTGCAAAAAAGTAAGTCAGGCGAACTTAGCAGAGATGAAAGGGGTGATGAGCCAATCACAAGCTTTAAGTCTGAAAAGTAATTCATTATCTTGGATAAACTTCTAACACAAATAGATGATCGATTTAATGACTTTAGGGGCACAGTTATTTATTTGTATTGTATTTATCCATCCAATATTTCGGAAAAATAAAGATTCATTTCAAAGTGTATGCTAAATTTACAAACGAGACATTAACCTCGAAGAAGCAATCGTTGAATATTATACCTTCAAAGATTTGTATACATCTAAACGTCCATCACTATCTAGTGAACTACAACTTATAGAGGTTCTGCCATTCTTGACTGAAAAACAAATGGCAACACGAATCCCTTATTTGTCAATACTCTATAAAATTTACTTGAATCTTCCTGTTAGCTATGACTGAAAATCATCAAAAATTATTTGCGCTCAACAATGACAAACGAACACCTGTCTGGATTGGAAATAGGCCTAATTTCGAATGAACGTGATCTAGGTGAGAAAGTTAACTTTTAATCAACGATAAATCGCTTTGCTTCACTTAAATCACGAAAATATCAATTTAATTAGGACTCAGGGCTCTTTATCAATTCGCATAAATAGAGCTTCTTTCTTAGTTCAATACATATACTAATAACACTACTGAAATAAATTTAAATCACTATTTTGAAAAAAATCTGTGTTTATATTGTTGCTTCTGTTTGACTTGTTTAATGATTAGGAACATGTACCAAATTAGAAGGCAAATAATTAGTATTTACGAAATGCTCGGTTAGTAGTACAATTTGGCGGCCCCCCAACTTGAAATTCTCCTT
>MUZC01004403.1:90146-106109 GCA_002072015.1 Radix auricularia | reverse complement strand
CCCCCCCCCCCCCCGCAGACATACCTAAATACGCCACTGGGTGGATGTCTGTAAACAACAATTTTTTTTCAAAATCATGTTAAATCGAATTTGGGAATAAAGTTTGAAATGGTTGCAATATCGATTAAATTTTGCCCCTAGCTTCAAAGGAGAGAATATTACAAGTTGATTGTCCAATAGCATTGTGATATCTTTCATCATCATTTAAGAAACAAAATTTGTTACAAAATCAATCCACTTACCTGGTAACCAACCGTGTGTTATAAATAATTTTTAAATCGCTCATAAAGTAAATAACACCGATTCGCCCCGCGGCACCCGATAAATGGATATTATGAATTGAATTCTACATATTAGTTGAATGTCTGTTTTCCCGAATGGTAGAAATATTTAAAATATGTTTCCTCATGTAGCCCGTATTCGAAAAAACTAAATGGACCGACCCGTTGCCCTAAAATTCTATTTAATCGCTTGACATCATATTGATATCAATCTGATTAGCTATGGATTTAATTGCAACGGTTTCTTTTAGATTAATCCATTCATGTAAAAGCGCATGCGCCACAAAGCCTCAAACACACACACACACACACACACACACACACACACACACACATATATATATATATATATATACAGAGAGAGAGAGAGAGAGAGAGAGAGAGAGAGAGAGGGCGGGGGTAAAATATTTGTTTATAATAACTAAGTAGGCTTTAATTTAAAATAAAAACTTTCTAGAGAGAAGACTTTATTAGGGAGACTTGTTTATATTTCATGACACCTCGCAGTGAAATCGAAATTTTAAAAACTTTGTGGTAAAGAAACATTTCGCGAGAGCTACTATGAGTAGAAGCGTTATATCTAAATTTTCAACAGTCTAAATAACCGACAAATTAATATTATAAATATTTCGTTTTTGTTTAACCTAAATCAAAAATTAAAATATGATGTCTTCAAACGCATGTGTTGTGTCATGAAAAAGAAAACTGAAACTATATATTCGAATTGATTGTAATTGCAAATACAGTCGAAACTACTTATCTCGATCTCAGTTATATCGCCAACCCTATTAAAATTTATTTTTTTCAAGTGGAACCGCCAAATTCACTCTTTTTAAAAGTATTCTTATCGGTTATGTCGATTCTTTTATGTCACCGAACCATAATATCTCGGGCTAAAATCGTCCCAATAACGTTGGTTATCTCGATAGCAAGTGTTGTCAAGTCAGTTTGCTTTGCGGATGGATTTTACTTTTGGGACCATATATTCCCTTAATTTTTTAAAAACCTATAAGGAAAATGCATTAAATTTCCACCTCATAAGGTCTGCTGGTGACGACACTGTCCACTTGTGTTCAGTTCTCAGTGCTGAGTTGCTTCTGATACTTTGCTTCGCTTACTATGCGAATACTCTTTTTAAAAATTGAAAATCTTTTTAAAGCATTCCCATCACTTGATCAAACAAATAAAGGCAACGCTGTTATGTAAAAAAAAAAAAAAAAAAAAAACTCCAAATACATGTTCATGTACATTCTCATTTTTTCACGCACATCATGTACATAAATAAATTTCAATCACTTGTTAATATTTTGCGGCTATATTTCTTGTCGTTTATCTCAATCTTTGCTGATCTCGACATTTTTTGGCAAACCCCTAGGCTTTATAACCGGGTTCAAGTGTACCTGTTTTTTAGTTTATTTACTGATAATATCAGTTGGAAACTCGCCAAAGATTTGTTGAAAAAAATAAATTTTAAACAAAAGTTGCAAAATTAAAATTCGGAAAAATAATTGATCAAAGTATTATGAATAGAAAATAATTCACCTAACCTTGCGATATACTTATAATTCAAGAAATCTGAAGCACTTTAAAAAGGTCTCACAAATGTGCAAAATGCTATATAAAATGTTTACTAATTTAGATTCTGCGTTTTGAAGTTTACTTCTCGCTAAAATGAACACTAATTTATAAAACTGAATACAAAATTTTAAAATTTTTAAAAATTTAATTAAAATGATGAAACTATTTTATGAACTTCATATTTTCGTATACAACTTAAATCAGGGGCGTCTAAAATATGTGAATGGCGGGTCATTATCCTAGAAGTAGAGGCATTCGTGGGCGGGATTAAAATAATATAAAAAATGTTATAGGTTGAAAAGTGTTTATAGCAAAGTTTTAATGGGAAGAGTGAAACTGGAATCTTGAATGCAGTAAATAGGTGAATTCAGGCTCATGCCACTGGCTTTGATGTGTATAATACTACGTATGAGGGTCACTTATTTGCGTCCTCACACGCTTTTTGTTAAAATTCATATCTGAAAATATCTACTTACCCAAGTAGTCGAGCCAAACAAAATAAACATTTAGTTAGCAACTTTACAAATTTTTATGAATCTTTCTTTATCAAGCTGACTGTAAAGTCAATGAGAGAAAGCTGCGATTTTTAGCACAATCTGCTATTTAATTAGTCTTTTTATATCCCCGAATGTCAAGAAGAAACAGCCAATACTTGCAGTGAAACAGTGATTTAGAGTGAATTAAAATTCTATCTTTTATCACTGCTTGAAGGAAACGATCGCATCTAAGGTGTTTGGATAAAAAGAGCTTATTGTTGAATGATACTGTGAAGTTGAACATTTTTGCCAGCATCTTTGCTGACTTTGTTACAAGACAGTTAACTGTGTTTACTAGTCATGGCGGGGACACCATCAATATTAAATTCAGAGATTGTTTTCTTGGTAATTTAACGTCTTTAATGGTTGCACGCATATTTTCATTTTTGCGGTATTAAAAAATTAAAGCATCGTAATTAGAAAACAATGAAATGTTATCGGTTGTTTGTAATCATTTGAGGTACTGAAAACAATACCATATTTCATTTTTAAACAAAACAAATATATGACGTTACAGAAAAAAATTAGTCAATTTGTTATTTAAGATGAAGCTGATGAAGATGATAGCTGTAATGCTAGATTTTTGCAACGCGAGCCGGACTTTGGACACCGCTGTTAAATGAACAATAATTTTGGGAATTTGCATAAAATTATATACATTTATAATTGCCTGACTTTATATAACACCAGACAATTTCTAGGTTCTCTATTTCATCCTTTCTTAAAATATAATTACTAGTACTTCCTTCACTGAACATTACTAGATGGATCCGTTCATTTGACATTACGTTCGATAAATGTTAAAAAAATTACGATCGCATATCATTTTTCGAAAGTTATTGTTGAACAATTTGCTTCGGGCAATTATAAAGGTAATTTTGTTTGGTCGTGCTATAACGTGAAATGTACATAATGTATTTCATAAGATTAAATAGTGTACATTTTAAAACTATATATCCTTCTGTTAAACTGGCACTCTATAAAAATATATATTTATTGGTACGCAATGTAAGGTAAATAGTTATTACATTCAGTCGTTTTATTAAAATCGTTGGACCTATTTAAATAAAAGCTTCTGCTTTAAAGCGATCTTTCAAATGCCAGATCCTTCAGCCGTCAAAAGTGAATTGAAGTTGTCACGTGGAAAAAGTTATGGACAAAAAAAATTGAATAGAAGTAAAAAGACATCCATAAATGCTAATATTTTTTGGGGAAAGAAAATGTTATTTTAAATGTGGAATCATAAGAAACAATAAAGTGATTAAATCTTACTAACGAAACTCCATAATACATTATCTTATCTTATATGTTACACATTGATAGTGTATTTTGCGATCTCATATCAGACATTGATTATTTTATTTTAAATTTAAACTTAAATTCGTGGATTTTGTTATACTAAACAAACAAAAAATAATAAGAGAAAAAAAGCAGAAGCGTTATGTCTTAAAATTTAACTAGCCCAAACCCCAAATAAAAGAAATATATTTAAATTCAAAGAAACATAAGTTAAGTATCAATTAAGGTATCCAACTGAAATTTTTTACAGCATAAAAACATAAATGGGGCTTTTTTATAAGCCCCACTCAAGAGCATACGAATTTTAGTTCTCAGTGGAGAAATGCGTGAAATAATTTTTAAAAGTAAATATAACAACAGATAGTAGAGGTACAGTAATTTACGAAGATTTTTCAGAAGGCTTCAATAATAGATTAAAGGTCTTAATTTTAATTTGTAAGTGTAATAGTGTAATCCTATTTTTTTAAAAAATGTTTTTATATAATGTATTTCTAATGTAGAGTGTAGACAATACCGATTTTTTTTTTAATTTACGAATTTAACAAAAAATTACACTTTCTAAAATGATAATATATCAAAATTATATCCCAATGCTATTTGTCAACAAGTTTAATTTGTCATGATCGACTACGCACCTTGGTATGTAACGATCGGCATTCATATGTGCTTTCTAATTAGAATCAGATGAAATCGTCGAAGACGGTCGCTTTTACAAATATTAACAACAACTTTTGTTATTGAAGAGCATTTTTAGCAACCGGCTTTCTTTGTTATCCCCTTTTTCGATTACTGAAGTATGGGAAATGTTAAAAATTCATTCCGGAAAGCAATCGCTTTCGATTAGGTATTGAATGTCATAGCTTATTTGAATAAAATAGAAATTCCTATGAATTATTCTTTCAATTAATGTCGTAAAGAGCATCACATCGGTATTATTTGTATCGATAATATATTTAGTTGTTCATTATTTAAAATGTGCTAGGGAATATTCATGGTTATTTTCGTGGAATTCCTTTCCAAGAAGACTAGAATTCTGTTACCCTCGGGCCACAGGCAAGCTCTAGCTTGGGTTAAAAATGATCGTCAATGGTTACAAAATCATCAATGTGAACCAATTCCCACGCATATTAGTCCAGATGACTGGCCAGAAAAGATCATTATCCATACCCTTACAAGTTGCATTATAACTTTCCACTATCACAATTTTAAATGCACCTTCAGAGCAAGTTTAAAGCAAACAAGCTATGAAAGGAAACGCAAGGCTTCCAAAGCATATAACTAATGTGTTGAAAATGGTCATCATGCCATCAAGACAAAGAACGAAATGATTTAATTTAGATTATTTCATTTTAAGATCACAATATATTTTATTTAAACTTAACTTATTTAATTAAAGTATATTTTATAATCTACTAGCAGACCCATCGTGCGTTGCAACGTTAGCAGTAATTAAACAATCCGTAAAAACAAAGTTTTTGACTAAAATCCCTTATAATGAGACAGAACTAAGTATTGAATATATTCAAAAGGAAATGCACCGTACGGCAAATATTTACAGGGGCGGGTGGGTTTTGGGGTGTGGTCAACCATGGTGAGACTGAACGTGCATGTCATCAACAGAAGGCCACCATACATTAAAATAGAGATAAACTAAATGTGCATTAAATTAATAACGGTACATTCGATCGATCTGAAATGTTGAAACAATGCATGGTTATGTATGTAACACGAAACTATGTGCAAAATTTCAGCTCGATAACATGATGGAAAGATGGCCATTTTACTTTAGTTTTTCCGCTGGACGACCCGGATGGAATGACGAATCAAGAGACGACGGTGTATTTAATATAAGGGACAAACTAATCTTATCGTATATGTTACATACGCTCCTTCTTTTCATGAGATTATTGCGTCCTACGTATATCTACGGTTTGTGCTTAGTCCTGTATTCTTGCTAGAGTTTTAAATAATGATAAGGTGTTGGATTTCATGGTTTCTTCAGTCAACCCATACCACGCAAAAAAACCGGACAGCTAGAAAGAAAACTTGTATGTTTTGGTTCTTGCATACTGGAAAAAAGGGGTTTGTATCCTTATATATATTTAAGGGTTGCATTAAGTTATCTTTCTGTTGTATTCCTGAATTAGAATTAATTTCTTTTTTTATTATTATTAATTTACTCTTCGTTCTTCTATCCTCTGGTGTTTCAAGGTTTAATGATTTAATTAATGGGTTAATATTGTCAGTTTTGAATAGTCTCCAGTAATTAATCTGGAAACTTTTTTTAGAATTTGTTGTAGTTTATAAATATTTTTTGGTGGAGGGGCCCCATAAAGAAGATGAATATTCTAGCATAGGTCTAAACAGTGTGAGGTACCACATTAATTTATATATTTATTACATTTGTAAAAGTTTCTTTTTATAAAGCCTAAGGTTTTGTTTGATGTCTTAAAAATTTCATGGACATGGGGATTCCATGATAGTTTCTCATTTATACTGACTCCTAAGTATTTTGCATCATTAGTTTGGTTTAGTTCTTTTCATAAATGAACTATTTTGCATTTATTTGTTTCTGTCTCTTTGTTACTCTTAGCAGCTGACACTTTTCTTGATGGAAGGACATACTTCAGTTAGTTTCCCATTTTATTAATTTATCTAAACAATTTTTTAAAAATTTGATATATTGTTCTGTTTATAATGTTCTATAGATAATAAAATCATCAGGAAAAACCTAACTTTTGTTCCTGTTGAGATATTGTTGGGTAAGTAATTAAAACAAATTTAAAATAGTAAGGAACCTAGCACAGTTCCGTGTGGAACTCCTGAGTTAACCTCTATTGTCACAGATTTAGATCCATTATTTATTCAAATCTGCTCCCTACCCAAAAGGAAGTCTTGGAGCCAGTGATTTGTGGACCTTAGATTCTAAAATATTTTAGTTTTTAAAGTAAACTAAGATGGTTAACTTAGTCAAATCCTTTTGATATGTCTAATAATATTGTATCTATCTGATCATTATTGTATACGTCTTTTGATAGTTAATCTATTAGAAAAATTAATTGTGTTTCACATGATCTTTTTTAAATCCTTGTTGAAATGGGCATTATATTTGTCAAGTTGCTTAACTATTCTACTATATATTATGTGTTCTAGTAATTTACAGGAAATGCTAGTAATTGTTAAATGCCTGTACTTACCGGGGTCTGATTTATCACCTTTCTTAAACAGTGGCGTTACATTGGCTTATTTCCAATCTGTGGGCATTTTATTTTGGTTTTTGAGAGGTTTGAAAAAGAACTAATGGATTGGGGACAGTTCATTGCTTAATTCTTTTAGTTACATGGCAGGCAATTCATCTGGCCCAGTAGCTTTGTTTATTTTAAAGTTTTTTAGGAGTGAATCTGTACCTATCTCATCTACAATTATGTTACCAATTTCTTCCATTTTATTTAATTTTATTAAAATTTCCTTGTCGCCTATGCAGAAAATGATGATAGAAAATATGTGTTAAAGATACTAGTTTTTGTCTCATTATAATTTTAGGTTTTGTTATTTGAGACATTTAGTGTGGCTGTCCCGGTAGGCTTCATTATTTGATTTGAAAGAGAACGATACATTTTTTATATTATCTTTATTAATTACATGGTTGATTTGTAGATTTTAACTAAGTTTATGTGTCAAGTATTTCATTTTAAGTATTATTTGCGTGTCCTTTTTAAATTGTTAGCGTTAAATTTCTTAAATAAGTTCTCTTTTTGATTGCATAACTTTAAAAAAAAATTATTTGAACCAGCATTTATTAATTCTATATGAATTTAGTTTTGATGGAACATTCTCATCCATTATAGTTTTTATATAGTTTTGATAATAAATACTTTATAAAAAAGACAAAACTAAAAGTATTGATTACACTCAAAATAAACATGTACAGAATAAATGTGACTGAACTCATAAATGCTTTAAAATAAGGACGGGTGGGCGTAGGGGTGAGGTCACTGGTCATCTGAGTGAACTCAGCAAACTTGTGGATGTAAACAACTTAAGACGGCTATTATATATATATTTGGAAATTTAAAAAATGCATTAATTTAATTAGGGTACATTCAATCGATCTGAAAATTTGTTACAGTGAATTGCTAGGTAACACAAGATTATGTGCAAAATTTCAGCTTGATTACATGACGGAAAGTTTGTAATTTTTTACCACGGTAACTCCAATTTTATTTATTCATCTAAGCCTTTTTGTAAAATTGTGTTATCTAACTTTGTAAGTACGGACGAGGAGAAAGACAACTGTGAAGTTAAAGGATTTCAAAATGAATAAATTTAACAGACCAGTGTGTGATATGACTTTTTAAAATTTTTGCCAGAAAACTATGCGGAAGTGTGCAAAACAAAGTTTATGTTTCATAGCAAACGCATAAATACTTTAATAATTTAAAAGCTTTAAAAATGGAAATTAAGTGGCCTGGCTCAACAATGAGTGGTATTTATTTATTTTTTTATTTCCATTGCACTCAAGCTAAATTTTCAATATCATGTGTAAATGATTAAGAAAATTGAATTATTAACATTCAGTAACAAAAGACATCTCGGGCCCCTGTCCCAATGAAATAAACCATAGGAGACCAGTGCACTGTAGTAACGAAATATAGACTCTTGAGTTTATAAAGGCTAAAATGGGCAAGATCCATTATTTTCTTCAGTAACTTACGCATACACTGATTTTATTATAGGCTAATATAAGAATAAACGACAATTAGGGACTCTTAACCCATTTGATGCAAAATGAGAATTAAAAAAACCAAAAACTCTTCACTTTAATTCATTTTCATCCCGTATATATTACTCAAAATCAGTAAAAACTCAATGGCAAATTTATCTTAAACATATACGAAGGAGTGGGAATGAGAAGTTCTGTGCCTTATATCATTTTAATATGGGATGTTACGTTTTTATATACAAAGTTTAGCATGATCCATCAAATTACTCAGTAGCTAAAACTAAAACTAATTTTTATATAGACCATTTTAGCAAAAATTGACATAATGGGCCCCTAGTCCCCATGAGAGGTAACAGAAAATAAGATAGCCAATTATCTTCCATGGAGCACACTCAATAGTCTCCAACAGTTATCATGACGAAGGGATGCTTTATTTATAAAGGACATGGTAGACACACAGATAAATTTATTGATACATATATATGTATGAATGTATATATATATATATATATACAGAGAGAGAGAGAGAGAGAAAGAGAGAGAGAGAGAGAGAGAGAGAGAGAGAGAGAGAGAGAGAGAGAGAGAGGGGTATTCTAATTTATTTTTGATAAAGTTGTTAATTTCAATTACAATCATACGGAGTATATTTCTCAAGACCATTGCATATAATGGGGGATAAAATCTTAAAATAAAAAAAAAAGAATCAGGGCCCCCGGCCTAAACGGATAAAAATGTGCTATTCATACCCGATAGAAGTTTAATATAGGCTATCAAGTCATTATGCACCAAATTTGTTTAAGATCTATTTGTAGATATTTCGTATAGGCAAAAATGACCAGCCCCAATCAGTACAAAAACGGCTCTTTAAAATCATGTTTATTTCAGTCTAAATCATAATGGATACATTTTTGAATTTCTTTCAAGGAAGTTTAATATAATACTCGGAATAACTTTTAAACACTTACGAAAATAGAGATTTTGGGCCCCTGGCCTAATAGGTATAGACATTAGAAGTTCAACATTTCTGGTATTTTAATAAAGTCTATAAAGAATGTATGCACTAGGTTTGGCCAAGGTCCGTTCATTGTCCAAGGAGCCGAAGCATAAAATAATTTGGATACAGCTCACATAATGGAACAAAGTTTTTGCTCCTGGACTCCAATGAGTTTCAATGCTCATTTTCTTTCTCGCAAAAACCTTTCCGGAAACATAATCAACATTTACTAAAACTTTCATCGTGATCGGTTAAATGGTTTAGTGAGCTATAACGGACAAACATACATACACACTTTAATTTTTATAATTAAAGATATATTCAAGATGAGCTTAATGTGTGTCATAGAAAAATGATATATATTTTGATTTTCCAAATTAAACTTTGAATGATTTATATGTGCAATATGTGAACAGTAACATAAAAAAAAAATACTTTAACCCTTAACATTCAAAATAACATATTATTAAAAAAATGTGTCCCGTTTAAGTACTCATTATTCAAAATATTTTGAGAACCAGTGCATTTTAAATTCCACCCGTCACGCCCTATTTAAACTAAAACACGGTAGGCCTACCAGCTAAGACATTTTATATGTGTTAACTAGAGGTAAGTTTATGTGTAACTTTAGCCGTCAATAATATTTATCAATTAATTTCGATCCCTTAGACTTTATTTGTGGATATTTTTTTTAATGAATCTTACTTGTACAAACAATGCAAATTAGTGTATTTTTTGTTTAAACTGTCTAAAAATTAGTATAAATCACACAAACCCACGCACAGATATAAACACACAAACATACGCTTATATGTATATGTATATATATATATATACGTGTGTGTGCGCGCGCGCCCGTGTATGTATATAAATATATATATTTATAATATGCCATAACATTATTTTCTCTTTATCTTAACAGTTGGTTTGATATTCAGATTACATTGCTCAACGTACTGTTGAATTATTTAGGATCATGAAACTGTCATCTAGTCTTCGTGCAACAGTTATATTTTTCAGTTTCTGTTTTAATGGTAGGTATATAGCCTTTAAAAAGTATATATATATAATCGTACAATAAATTTGAAATTAAAAAAAAAAAAAAGACAGTTAAGAAATCTTTTTAAATAAACATGTTTTTATTAGTGGAATAATAACAATATAATCAAAAACTTATAAGTTCAAATGTTTTCATTTATTATGTCTAAAAGCGTTTGGCGGGCGCTTATGAGGTGTTTGGTATAAACATTAAAGATTTATAATTTAGAAGGCAAAAGAGAGATATATAAGTGTCCGTTTTGACAGGGGCCGTTTTGTCCGGGGGCAATTTGCCCTGGGAGGTTTTGACCGGGGCCAATTCGCCCTGGGCGGTTTTGACCGGGGTTGTTTTGTCAGGACCGTTTTTTCGGGGCCGTTTTGTCCGGGGCTGTTTTAACGCGTCACCATTATTATTTATTTGATTCATATTGTGTAATTTTAAGGATTGAAGAGTATTACTTTTCAAAAAAGAATATTTATTTTAATGATAATTTCAATGTTAGAGTATTTTCTTTCTGGTTTTGTTCTCATTTATTAATATACCTATAAAATTTAGTTTGAGATCATAGAAAAATCCAGGATACGAGGGAAATCCAAAAATGGATTAAATTCATATCTTGAGGTACGACTGTTATGTATATATATATATTTTGGGGCTGTGGAAACTAACAATTAATGTCTCGATTAATTGGAAAATAAATTATCAATTAAAATTATTTGAATGGATAAAATAAAGATTAAAACTAAAAAAATGTTTCTTAAACATTTTTTTTTATTTATTAATAGATTATTAATAATAGTTAATTTTTTAACGTACAAACTTCTTAATTTAAAAAAACAACAACTTTAAAGTGTAAGCTTTAAAATAAGCAGATTTATAAGAACAATAATATGAAAAATAAATATTTTTTTTTACTTAATTAACAACAACAAAGTTTAAACTCATCGACATTATATTGAACTACTTATAATTAAATACATCACCTAACAATAATATTTTTAAAAATTAAATACTTAAGTTATATTTTAAAATATGTGATGGAAAACAACATCTTGAAAAAAGTGATTTAATGTGAAAAAAATGCATGACTTTTGAACCACTTGGGAAAAAAAATAGATCTTTTTGTTGCTGGTAATTATCAAACAATTTCTACACAGCTGTATTACTTTTATATTTTAAACTTAATTTGAAAATGTCACCAAAGCACCCAAACTTTAATGTGTTATTTAAATTTTTAAATTGCTTACTATGTTTTAAAAATGTGTTCTGATTTTTTTAAAAATGGAAGACTATAGTTAAATATTAAGTTAACTTATAATATGTAATTTACAAATCCTTATTCTTTTTTTTTTCAATATTTATTTTTTTTTAAAAAATAGTTGTATTTAAAAAATATTATTAACATATACTTTTTTTTATAACTTATTAGACCTTTATGTAACATGCCATGGCATACAACCTGAGAAACCAGACCAAGCAATATTTTCCTTTGTTCATATGCAGTTGTTTCCATCGTATTCTTAACTTTTATTTCATTTTATGTCTCTTTTAAATATTGTTGTTTTTTTTAAATGTCCTTAAGATAGGGGAAATAACTAAACAAAACTAAAATTGTCAATTCCCTGTTTTTGTTACTTCCATTAAAATTTTCAGTTTAACGACGTAATACATCTTTTTTAACTTTATCAAAATTATCGATTAATTAATCGGTAATTTATCAAAACTTAACGATTAAATTAAAATTAATCGATAACAGCCCTAATATATTAGGACTGTTAACGATGAATTGAATTGTAATCGTTAATTTTATAAAAATTAACGATTAATTAATCGTCAATTTTGTTTCAAGCAAAATTGAAATTTGGGGTGTCATAAGTAACATTTATTAAGGGCACTTGTCAAAAAACTTATTTGAAGTTTCTGGTACTTTGGTGGATGTTTGGTTTGCAGGAGATATATAAACGAAGCTTTGGAAGTATGGTCAGTGGCGTAGCTAGGGGGGCGGAGGGGGCGGTCCGCCCCGGGCGGCACTCATTCAATGGGCGGCATTCGTGGGCATATGAAGATTAATGCCATTTACGAAAACCTCACCTTTTCTTTTGAAGGGGAAGAACATGATGAAACAAAACGAATCTAATTTTGAGTTTTAATTAACGGATTCGTGCAAATTTTGTTTTAAAACTAACTCAAAACGGTTTAAAAATTTAAAATTGCTCAAAAAATGTAACGATTTTTTTGAAAATTAAGCTGTATACGTCATAGATGACGGTCTTATAACAAAACTGCACAAAAAACAACAACACATCACACGTGTTCCGAAGATATGTACTATTATATCGCCACGACGGTTTTAGCGTGGAATTTTGAAAGTCGCAGAATGATGCACTAACAAGTACCTACATGGCATGGTGGTTCAAATATTGTGTTTAACTTGAAAGTAGTGATATAAATGTATAAGGTTTCATAAAATTATTCATAAGTTAACTTATTAAAAATTAAATTTACTTTGTTTCCCTTGCATTAAAGTAGCAAATGTAGCTTGTTTTTTTTTTTCAATAAAATACGGTTATTCATTAATATTGAACGATTATTCATTTCTCCGTTAATAAACACCATAATAACATAAATAATTTTGAAAATAAAATTCTTAAAAATTTCAAGCGTCTTGGACAAATTGACATCTGGAGTAATTAGTAAAACGAGATCAGATGCTGGAATTTTACTCAGTTCAACGCAATCATTTTCTTTTCTATAGTATCTCAATTTATGAAAACCCATCTTTTTTAAATTAATGCAAACTATGCAAACCCATTTCATGAAACATAGATATGTGCTAATACTTAACGCTGTTACAGAGTTGGCGATATGAACTGAAAACCGAGTTAGAAGGAGAAACATATGAGTTGGGAAAATTCAGAAGACTTGGCTCTATCTTTAGAGCAAGAAGTACAACGAGAAATGTTTTTATCCATACCTGTAATTATAAAAGAAAAGAAAAGAACGCGATGATGGGTTACATGGCCTGCAAGAAAATATTTGTGTATAATACCATGTAGCCAGTAAATAAAGAATTCAAACATCAAATAAATTTCTTTATTTACATTGATAAGGAATTGTTTGAGATTGAAAGAGAGGTAGGATCCAGGTTTTTATGGCAGTACACGGGGCCGGTCTTAGAAATTGCGGGGCCCTATGCAGCTTAGTATGCGAAAAGAATTTCGTGGGCCCCAGTTTAGGTAGGGATACTATATTAATAAGGACAATAAGGGAAAATTAAGATAGGTTGGGCCTTTGAAAACGCGAGGCCCACTGCGACTGCATAGTTTGCAGGAGCCTAAGACCAGCCCTAGCTGTACGTATACTACAAGAAGAGGCATTTAAGTTAAAAAACGGTGGGAAATGCGCCATTCATCTATCAAAATATCTTCAACAGTAAATATTGAAAAATTCTTTACCCAACTTTATAATTGTGCAAAGAATTTTTTCAACAATTGCTATCAGTGTATCTAGATGTGAAAGTAGCCTCTCCAAACTGAAGTTGAAAACGAAATTATATTCGCTCCATAATTAGTGATTTAAGATGACAAAATCTTGCAATGTTGTCCATAGAACAAGATACTACAAATAATTTAAATTTTGATAACATAATGCATGATTTTTCTATTATCAAAGTTAGGTAAGTGTGTAAATATATAAATTATTTTAAAAAATCATATACTTATAATAAAAAAATATGAAAGAATATTAATTGTTAATGTTTTTGGGTGTTAATTTGGATTATCCTTTGTCTCATTTCGGAGGGGGGTGGACCTGCGACCCCTATTACTTTCTTGTGGGCTTCAAAACAATTATCTTTAATTTTAATAATGTGTATTTATAGGTATACCATCGTATGCGGCCTTTTCTATTCTTGCTTAACTAAATAGTGCATGCAATAGTAAAATTGTTCCCCACCTTTTACACTGTATTTCGTTTCAATTACAATTATCTATTCAAGTTTATTAATTTATAAAAACCATTATACGAATGACTTAAGAGGCCGTCCATAAATGACGTCACCTGATTTCGGCTGATTTTTCATTCCCTGCCCCCTCGTCACATGGCGTCATGAAACGAAAACTTAGACCCCTTCCTCAATGTGATGTGACAAAGATCCCCCCCCCCCAACATACAAGCAGTATTTTTTACTTGAATATAAGCATGTTTAAAATCATTTTATTTTGGGTAATTTAAATATGCTTTTAGTTTAAGGCTGCACTCTAACTCTAATATCGTAACCCGCGTGAAAACATATAAAACGTCATTGAATAAAATGTCGGTAATCATATATTTTAGTTGAACTTTTATTTAAAGTTGCGCGTTTTGAATGATGTCAAATGTGACCCCCCCCCTTATTTTTTGGTGCATGACGTCATCTTAGGGCGGCCCTAAAAGGGCGGCATATTGGAGACCGCCCCGGGCGGCAAAAGCTCTAGCTACGCCACTGAGTATGGTAGAAATGTTCCCTTAACAGTGCGGTTGTGCAGGTATTCGACTAGCGCAACGCTGTAGTTTAGAATCACCACGTAGTAAATTTTTTAAAATATTGCACAAAATACGGACGTTGTGCAACTTTGCAAACACGTTGTTTTACTTATATTTGCGCACGGACAAAGAACGCTTAGATCTGTAGTGAACATTGCCATTCAGGCAAACGATTTAAACTCAATGGACTCATAACCGTCATCAACATTTTGAACAGTCACGTCAGTCATTAGTTTAATAAACAAAATGTTTTCTGTAATTGTCCAGAAATTAGTATACATTTATCGGGCCAAAATAATTTACCGTTTGACTTCAACTATATTTATAATTGGTGTGTCGATTAATCGTTAAAAAAATTATAATCGTTAGAACATTTTAACAATTTTCGATAAATTTAATCTTTAATTTTTGCAGCCCTAAAATATGTAGGCTATATATTAGTGCTGTTATTGATTAATTTAAATTTTATCTTTAACTTTTGAAAAATTATCGAATACTTAATCGATATTTTGATTAAAGCTGAAAATAAGATGTATGACGTCATTAAACTGAAAATTTCACAAAATGCCAATAACTTAAGTTTTTAATTATAAAAATGTAGAATGTATAGGAGATATATTTAAGTATAAGTAGTTCAATTTAAAGTCAATTGACTTTAATTTTGTTCTGGTTAATTAAATAAAAACAATGTTAATTTTTTAATATAATTTTCCTTATAAAAATCGTTATTTTAAAGTTTACACTTTAAAAATCTTTTTATTTTTTCTAAAATGGAGAATTGTTTTAGTTAAAAAAAAACCAAACCATTATTAATTAGTATATACTAGTCATTTATTAATAAATAAATCGAAAAAGTTGTTTAAATTGTATTCACTATTTTATCGATTTCTATAATTTTAATCGACAAAAAACTTACCGAGTAATCGAGAAATTAATCGTTTATTGCAGCAGCCATAGTATATGTATATATATATATATATATATATATA